>JAOXJP010184468.1:0-12390 GCA_025762735.1 Platanus orientalis
ACGACTCACAACCACTTTAAGGTCCCTCACAATGCATTTAGCTACATAAATAAGGTGGTTCAATCTCCAAAATCCCTTAAACTTCCCAATCCCTCAACTAATCACAGTTTTCGAGTCACCTTCCACAAAACACTCCAACCAATTCTTTTCTTTAAGGATACGAAGAGCATCAAGAAAGGCAATCATCTCCACCTCAATGGCATCAACAATGCCAATCGGACCCCCTTTGACAAGAATAATGGAACATTAGTGATAAAGCACCACATAACCATAACCAACTTGTTCTGGATTCCTAAAAGAGACACCGTCAAAATTCACTTTAAACTTACCTCTTAAGGGAGGCACCCAAGGAGGGTGGCAAGGGGAATCTTGGCCTAAGAACGCCGAAATGCATAGGCTCCAATTTTGAATAAAATCACTTTAAAAAAAATCAGCAAACTCTTTCTTTACAAGCAACCAAGATCTCACCTCAAAGATAATAGCATCAATCACTTCCTCAAGATTCATCTTCTTGTCTTCAAAAATTCTTCTCTTTCTTTCCTTCCAAATGCCCCAGACAATACCATGTAAAAGAGCCAAGAAGAACATTCAACCCCTTTGGTCAGACACCCCCACACCCCAATGGCACAACAACTCACAAAAAGACTCCGGCATGACAAAGCAAAATGGGAGGCCTTGCATGAAATAACTCCAAATTCGATACAAGAATGGGCAATGAATGAAAATATGGTTACCACTTTCTTCAGTTTTATGATAGAGGCAACAAACAGAAGGGGATAAGGCCAGATAAGGACGCCTACATTGGAGAACATCCATGGTACTTTGTTTGCTAAGATAGACAATCCATAAGAATGCCCTGACTAGGGGCGAAGCAGCCGACTTCCACACTTTGGGCACAAGAAAGTTGAGGGACGAGAAATGCAACACAGAAAGGATAGAGAAAAAGGATTTGGAAGAAAAAGAGACCATCAGGAGCCGAAATCCAAACTCTAGAATCCCTATCCAGATTAGAGAAGAAGACTAAACGAAGATCATTCATGAGGCTACCCACCAAAGCCACTTCCCACTCATACAAATCTCTAGAAAAATAAAGGTTCCAAGAGAGACCAAACTCATTAAAAAACAAAATGTTTACCACCTCCGCATCCTTATGAGATGCAAATGAAAAAGGCAAGGGTAGGTCCAACATAAGGTGGCATCACCCCACCATAGGTTTGTCCAAAATTTGATTATTTTGCCATCTCCTATCACAAACCTAGTTAAAGGAAAGAACGAATGACCAATTTGGGAAATGTGTTTACACATCAAAGAGTGGGAGGAAGGAAGGTTCCGAGAGCAATCTCAACCATTATCATCCATTCCATACCTGCCAAACTACAAGCTATTTTCCTTATATGCAAACCTCCGTAGCCATTTGGCCAATAAAACCATATTCCTCTCTTTTAAATTACCCAACCCCAACATCCCTACTCCTTAGGCTTCACAACAACCTTGCTTTTCACCAGATGATCCTTCTCTTACTTCCCTTTTCCCAAAGAAAATCCCTCTGAAGCCTTTCCAACAAAATTGCAACTTTGCACGGTATCTTAAAAACTAACATATATAACACATGAAGATTAGCCAAGACTAACTTGATTAGGGTGATCCTCCCTCCAGAAGAGATATACAACTTATTCTAGATAGCCAACTTCTTAGAGACCTTCTCCACTACTAGGTCCTAAAAACCGATCGCTCTAGGGTTACCACCTAGAGGCATTCCCAAGTACTTCAAAGGCCAATCCCCAGTCTGACAACCTATAAACCCTGCCATTTCCAATAAATGAAACTGCTACACATGAATACCAACCAAAAAAGATTTATCCAGATTGATAAAAAGAGCCCTACAATCACCTCGAAAATGGCAAGACACATCTTCGTATTTTTTTATGTTTTCCTTGCATTAAGGAATAGCATAATGTCATTAGCGACTACAAGTGAGACACCATAAGACTATCATCCCCCTTAACAAAACCTTCCACCAAACCCGCAGACTCCGTTTTTTTCAAAATTGCACTCAACCCATCCGCCACCAAAGAGAAGAGAAATGAGGAAAGCGGGTCCCCCTACCTTAAACCTCTAGAGGACTTGAAGAAACCTTTAGAGGTACCATTCATTATAATAGAGAAGTAAGGACTCTCCATACAACTTGCCATCCACCTAATATATTTTTCCCTAAAGCCTTTACTTCTAAAGACCCAAAGAAGAAAGTCTCAATCAACTTTATCATAAACCTTCTCCAAGTCAAGCTTGCAAACCACTCCTTTCAACTTGGCCCTCCTTCTCATGTCAATACATTCATTAGCAATCAAAATGTTATTCGTAATTTGCCACCCCTTGATAAAAGCACTTTGAGTTGTCCCAACAACTGACCCCATAACCTCTCTCAACCACAGGGAAAACACCTTAGAAATGATCTTATAGAAACTAGTAATCAAGCTAATAGGACGGAAATCTCTCAACTCCCTCGCTCCTTCCTTCTTATGAATGAGAACAATAAAAATAAAGCTCATAAATTTAATCAAAACACTCCTCTCAAAAACCTCTCTCGTAACCTTCATAAGGTCCTCTTTAAACGTGTCCCAACACTCGACGTTGAAGACCTATTTGTGGTCAAAGTCGACATTATTAGGGAGATGAAGTGCCTCGACCCAGAAGGTCCTTGGCTGGAATGCGATGCTCGAGTGCTCGACAATCCTAGAACATCTACGGGGGAAGAGTCGTTCGAGAGGCTACATTCTATATTGGACAAGCTGAAGGCGGACGGACTTCTTAATGAGTGAAAGATTTGTCCCCGGGTGTACATTAAAAGCTTATATCGTAAAACTAATTCGGGAGGACTTGGTGGTCTTAAGAATGGATCGGGTGGGGGGTTCTCTTAAGAATAAAGAAGACGAATAGAATCTAATTCATTGATAAAACAATATAGAAAACCCATTAGGGCCTGGAGACTTCGCTTTGTCCATTGTAAACACAGCTTCCTTCACCTCTTCCTCCCTAAAAGGCCTTTCAAGTCAATATGAATCCAAAGTTCTGTAAAAAAGATTCTCAACCACCGGTTGTCGGCCCCTATCATTTCTGTATAGAGAAGAATAAGAAACAATAATTTCGTCGGCAAGCAATAGCTTCAAACTCCATAACCTCTTCCCCATACACTCTAACACAAGAGATAAGATTTGTCCACTTCCTCCCATTGGCTACCTTGTGAAAAAACTTTGTATTTTTATCCCCTTCCTTTAACCATCTATACTTAGCCTTTTGATGCCAAAATTTTTTTTTCCTCCTTTACCACCTTCTCAAACTTCATCAAAGCCTCTGACGCCTTCATCTTTTAACGCACAATCAATAACTTGAAGATCTGACCAAAGACAATTTTTTCTTTTCATGAACATAACTGAAAGTAGATTTATTCCACCTCTTGAATTTCTACTTCACAAAAGCCAATCTTGGCATGAAACAAAATCTTCCCCAACCATCCACATTACATTCCCTTCACCAAGTATCAACCAACTTCTTGAAAGAGTGATGAAACACCCACATATTTTCAAACCAGAACGGCTTTGGCTCAAAATTCCGCATTGAGGTATTAATCAAAACAAGCTAATGATCCAAGGTAAGCTTCGGTGATGCCTCTTGGATATAATGGGGGTAAAAGTCTTCCCAATCACCAGAAGCTAGGAATCTGTTCAATCTACATAGGACTAGAGAGTCTTTCCCATTTGTCTAAGTATATTTTGCATTAGACAGAGGACTATCCCTTAGATTAACACATCTAACAAATTCATCGAAGTCGTGCATACTCCTAGTAATCCTCCCCAGCCCATTCTTCTCATGAACAAATCTAATAACATTGAAATCACCACTCACCACCCACCACCCAGGGCCTAATCCATCTACCCTTCAAGTTCTTTAGCTCCTCCCAAAATTCCCCTCTATTGGAGGTAGAAACAAGACCATAAACTCCAGTCATCATCCAAACAACATCAGAGCTAATATCCTTAGGGATAATCAAAATTAAAAATTTTCCAATGATTTCCTCCTCAACATCCACATGCAGCGGATTCCAAGCACAAAGAACACCCCCAGCAGTTCCAACTGCAAGAATGGCACACCATTGAGAGAGCTCATCACCCACCAACCACTTCACAAGTCTACTTGAAATAGATTCCTTATTGGTCTCTTGCAAAACCATGATATATGGGTGACATTTCATAATAGTTGTCCACACAAGTCTCCTTTTTTTGTAACCTCTCAACCCTCCTCTGTTCTAGGTCAAAATTCACTTTGATAAAACCCTTGTCCGAGCACTTAATCTCCCCCCCCCTCAACTCCTATTGCATCGTTCATATCCCAAGCCCTTCTTTTTTTTTAATTCTCGCTCCTCTCTAGTAGATTTTTTCCACGAGTACCTTTTCGACCTTTAAGCGAAAGGAAGTTGGACAGTTTTATAGCATTTTCGTCACCATCGCTAACAGTAAGCCTCATTTTATCCATCAACATCGTCCTCACTCTCTTCATCCTCTACCTGCACCAAACATAGACCACAACCGACCCCCTTCACCATCCCCGACTCTTTCCATATACTACCATTTCCAATACATTTTCCAAAACTAGCCCCTACCACCTCCCCTAGACCCATTACCCCATTTAAAACCCTCCTAGAATCAACCTCACCATTTAACCCATGACATTCCATCATGTTAGCAGATTGAGGAACCAAGGATTGGCTAGAACCTGTGCAAAAATGAACAATAGGAGAGAAACTAGAGTCATGAATAGAAAAATTAAGCTCATGGGACTTACTAGAGGTTGGAGGAGAGTTCGCACCAGATTCATGTGGAAGCAGGCACCCCGTCTCTGATAAACCTTTCGCAACACCACATCCAAAGTCAACTTCATCCAACAATTCATAATCAACCAAGGGACCTCCAAACATTTGCATATCCCCCTGCAATAAGCCAACTATATCTTCCCCTTCCTGCGCTCCCTCCTGAGATTGATACTCTTCATTAGAGTCATTTGGAGCTTTCAAAATGTTGGTTCTTCAGCAATCCTCCAAATCAATAGTTGAGTGCCTACTCTTAGGAGTAGTAAAAATGACACCCTCATCATGGACCATCGCCCTATCACCCTCAAACATTTCCCCCTCCATCACGGCTTCTCTTACCGACGTCAACAAGATGTCGCCTTCTTCCGCACAATTCCAAGGTGGAGCTCCTAGCAAAGAACCCCTCTTCTGCCTCAAAGATTCAGGCCCCTCGATGGTACGTTCATCATCAACACTCCATCTAAAGCTTTCAACATCGTCCCCCTCATCCTGAGGTCAAGAACTAGGAGACATCCCCCTTTCGTACCGATCACCACATGCCAAAGCTTAAGGAAACATCATACCAACAGTAGGAGATGCAACTTAGCACGTCCCATTGCTACTCATAGGATGAATCTCCTCCTTATCCCAACTATCCATAGCTGAAGTCACGACACCCCTTCCTTCCTTCGGAGCCCTAGTTGAGACCTCTGATTGATATTCCTTCGAACCCAGGGGAAAAATCTATTCGATAAAGGGAGAAAGCATATTGCATTTGGGCCATCACTTTTGTTTGGTTCAAAAGTAAACTTCCGATTCGATTCAGTCCTAGCGTAACCCTCATAGAGCCCACATGTCTAATAGGAACCCAAATCTTCTTTGGGCTACCTCGCCTCGACCCATCCATAGGGTCCAACAACCCACTAGCCACACCATTCAGCCCAGGCCCAAGTCCACCTCCAATTTTTTAAGGTCCTCCCAATTTAAACTTTGAATTTTGAAAGCCACTCATTATCCAACTAGGCATCTTTCCAGTGGAGCTCATCTATAACACTCACAGACTCATGATTGCCTTGATTCCCATCAAAGGCTAGGCCTGAAGCACTCACAGCCTTTTTGCAATTCTGTTTCGATGTAAGGGCAGGATAGGGTTTACCCACATCATCTTTAACCTCCAACCAATTCCTCTCACCGGCTGGAGTATTACCCGTCGAAAAACACAAATTCTCAGCCTCGAGCACCATCCAAAGAGTGACACCTTCCACTTTCATCAAGAAGACCCTCAGAATACTCCCTAGCGTCCCTGACACTTTGATTCTTAAGCAAGCCTGAGCACCGCCGAGAGTATCCACTTCAATCAATCCCCCGCATATGTTCCCAATCTACCGGAAAGTGTCATCCATCCTTAAGGCATTAGGGACTCCCCATATCCTTAGCCACCACGGGCCCCTAAGAGCAAACTCAGGGCTTAGCGAATACTGTGTCCATTTCCTGAATACAATGACTCCCTCATTAAGGATAATCGAGTCGGTAATCAACAACCTCTTCACCACAACAACAGAGACTGCCTTACCAATCGCTCTATTCATCGGCTAACCCATTGGTATGAGGCTCAAATGGTTTTTTCCATCGAAGAGGCGTTGAGTTACCACATCACATACCTCCAGCCATTTCAACTTCGTACCCCAAGTTTTGCACAAGAACAATGGTTCCCACTTGTCACTTGTGCAGCTTGATTTTTGGATCCCTTCAATAGCAAGCCCCCTTCAAATTGGCAGAGCACTCTTGATCTTTGTGGCAAGCTTCAAAACCTTCTTCTTGGCTTCACTCATCTGTTGAAGAATAAAGGATATGTTTATCCATCCAACAAAATCAAAATCAGTCGGGATGAAAATAAATTGGTTTTTCTTGTCTTGTCTCTATTCAGTCACATTCACAAACCATCCCCAATCGTTGGACCCCCTAGAGAGGAATAAGGACACCTTCGAACGAAAAGACTCTCAGAAAACCACATCATGTTGCGAATCCTTAGCCTTGCATAGATGCAGGGGTTGAGTGTCACATTTGGTCAGTTGAGAAGATTTTTGAGTGTAAGAGTTTTGTACTCAATTCTTAGACTGATGAATGATTGAGTTTCAATGGCCAGGTCTCCTCCGAACACTTCCCCCCCTATTTCGTGCGCACAAAAGAGGTATGCAAGGACCAGGAGACAAATGCATCAGCACCAAAAAGTGATAAGCATGCCCCCAAAAAGTATAAATCACTTTTCAGTGCTGATGCGTCAGTACCCTGATCCATGCACACAACTTTTGTGCACACAAAATCCAGGATCCCAGACACTTTTTCAGCTCATCCTTGTTCTGTGGATGTAGGTAAGCCTTTGTAGGCTTGTAGCTCAGCCTACACAATAGCCATCTTTCTGCTCTGTAGGGATCCCTTCCATCAGACACCATCAAATTCCCATTCTAACCAAGAGCTCATTCACCATTTCACATCAAAATTTCCAGCCACATCCAGGGAAATCAGAAGCTGGTATGTTGTCCTAGACTTGTGTGGTTTATAGTCCATTGTACCCTCGAACATGCTTTGCACTGCATGGTGGAAGTACAGCCTTCAAAATTGATAACCTGAGTTTCTTTGGAAATTCATTGCCGCAGGGTATATCCTTCAAAGAGCAATCTTAAGGAGGTCCCTTCATTTAGTCTGCCCTAGTCCATCCCTTAAATCCAAATTAAGGCAACCTAAAAATATCCCAAAGTTTGCCCCCAGAGTAATCCTAGTTCAGTGATATGCATGGCAATGCAAGTACGATCAGTCTCCATTGTAATTTCCATGTTCAAATATTGAAGCTAGACATACCACACTAAACAGTAAGCTTACCTAGAAGCAATGCGAACCTCTGAGAGAAAACCAGCTCGAGTTACGAACAGGATTCAACGAATGAAATTTCAGTCAAAACAGCCAGTTTCTAATCAAATTTTAGATGCTTTTAGCTCAACTGGGTGGCGAACACGCCAATAAAATTGAGTCATTGTGTTTGCACCACTGTTAATAACTTTCACCTCCACTGATAAATAAAATCTCACATAACTTGTTATTGACATTTGGAGTACAGAGTATTTGATAAACTAGAAATTGAGGGGAGGACAAATAATGGCGTTTTCTAAATCATATGTCCGGTTTCCCTCCCTTCTCCGTGCCTCAAAAAAGTCTGCAGATGTAACAAGAAGATTTCCAGTACTTCACCTTACGCCATCGAGGATCAAAGTAGTTTGATGTTTCCCACATAAAGTATTTCAGACCAGGTGTTTTATGACTGAGGATCAGTTTATCTTTTTTTGTAATAGTTGAGCATAAATTTTACTCCCACTCCAGTGAATCTAGAGCCAGTCCGTGCAGTTGTTTGTCTCCAGCTGCCACCACGTTGAAGCCTAAAAGTAAAAAATAAAAACACCAAAGCAAACTTCATGTTAAAGCTTCAAACATTGCATGGCACATACCTAATATTGTTGCAGCCCAAAGATTTATGATCTTTGTTTCTGCAAATTGATCAAATCACATGTTGAGTATGACAAACCAAACATGATTTGTTCAAATCATTAATTGGAATGTCAAGGCCTTCAGGAATTAAACCTTTATCATATAGATGGGAAATGAGAACCGTATGTAGGAAAAATATAATAAAACTGATGTGGGATGGTTAAGTCATAATATAATTTCCTCAGCCCTATCTTGTATTCTCTGAACTCTTTTAAGCAATTCTGTATGCTATAAAGTTTTGAAAAAGATCCATATTAAAGACTAGTGGTCTAAAATCCCATTTTATGATTCAGTTGAGATCAGTCTAGTCCTCCCTAGATTCAGAGTGTTTATTGGGTTGGGCTGTGATGCCCCTCCCTAGATTCAGAATGTTCTTTTGGGTTGGGTTGTGATGCCCTTCCTCATGCTTAGTTTGATTCCAAGCCTCCCAATTAGTATACACTAGGCATTCTTTTCCTCTTCACACACAGACACATACAAATAGAATTTTTTTTTACAGAAAGTAACCATACACATTAAGAAATAGAAAGAATTTTACAGAAAGTAATCACACACACACACACACAAAGTTTATTAAGAAATAGAAAGAATTTTACAGAAAGTAATCATACTTGTTGCAGGTGAATCTGAAGAGGCTTCCCAGTAAAGTTGACATCCTTTCCAATCAGTTATCACTCCCCCAGCACCTTCTATCACCGGTATCAGTGACAGGAAATCATATGGCTGAGAAATATGTTGCAGTCTTTGATTAGTTTGAAAGCTATGTAATTTATTGAACCTATAAAAGAGTTATGTATAGTTCAGCATCGGATTATCTGGTGCATCCTTGGCAAAAAATGTCAAAAAATATGGAATTCATGTGGATGCTGTTTGGCTGGAAGAATACTGAGCCCATCTGTGGATAATGCATATCATTATCCAGGAAACAACGAAAAAAGCACCTGACCAAAAAATATAAGCCAAAAGGCACTGGTTTATGTAATGCAAATCCCCATCATCCCTTATTCCTCAGTGAATCACATTAAGCAATGATCTATAATGGTAAATGCTACCCCTGCCACCAAACACGCCCAAGACTACTTGTTTCATTTATACATAAAGAAAAGGAAAGTAATAATTCACCTTGAGACCAGACTCAATAACAAGATCCACGTGACCAGAAGCCAAAAGGGCATAGGCATAACAGTCACAGCCGTATAGCGGCACTTTCACCTTTACACCATAACAACATTTGGACAGGAAAAACAAATATAAGATTAACTACGAATTTTAAGTCAGTCTAAGAAAAGAAATATTAAGTTTCAATGTTCAGCCAAAATCTAACTTAATTAATATCCCCTAACCTTATTTCTAACACGAACAAATGCTTCTTCCGCATCTCCACTGAACAGATGTGGGCTTGTAGTGTACCTGAAATACAAAAAAGAAGCAAAACATAAACATCCATGGTATTGGGTGCAACTGCTAAAAATAAATGTGGTATGGCATACAAAAATATTTAAATTTCTGAAACACTATTCTAAGAATCAAAATATCAAGAGAAGATATGCATACAAATAGGCTTGTGAGAGTTTTGCACAGGCACGTGTAGACACTTCTTGTCCATTCAATGTAGTTCTCCTCCCACTCATCCCGATCCATCTCTCTTTTAAAACAGGCTGATCAATGATGCCAACAATCTGCAAATACATGATTATTGGTATTAGAAAGAAAACGTCCAAGTAACTCAGACCATGGAAGGAAACTACCCATAAATTTTTTGGCACTTCCATGCCCAATTAATGTACTTATAGATGACAAGCAACTAATTTGAAGGTTAAATTAAAGGTATATATAGGCCCAATAGAATTCTCTGGTAGCATGTGCAACTGATTATAAATAAGAACCACAATCAAAGAAGACTGACATTGAAGTCATTGTAAATTTACAAAGGTTAAACCACCACATGAACCTTCTCTTTAGGATAACTAGACATTTACAGAAACAGAGGCAGATATGATGGCCAAATTCAACTCCACTTCCCCTAACAACTTAATAAGTAGTGTTCCATGGAGTGGTTTCATAATTTAACATTATCATCTGCAAATAAGGTGCTTGAGTGCTTGACACCTTGTTATAAGGAGAAAAACCATTTTGTTTACCAAGTAATATCACTCCTACTCTATGCCTACAGAACATACTCCCTCACTCACCCCCAAATCTATTCCAACAAGAATGCGGAGGAGTCTTATTGAATAATTATTATATCTAAGATAAAATTTTGCAGGAGGGGCTCTGGCACGAACCCAGCCGTTATTGATAATTAAATTATTAGATTTTTTGTTTCCTGTCTACCCCAGAAACAAAATCACAAGATATTAAACAACTGTCCCTTTAAATATGTTATAAGAATTCTACAATGAAACAAAGATTTCTTCCTAAATTTTGCATATACAAACCAAAGCTTGTGAACTGTGAATCCTACCGGTTTTCCCTTGTGTAGAAGAGCAATAAGGGTGCCAAACAGGGGCTTCCCTGAAATTAATAGAATGACAGCGTTACTTATTCGAAAATTTCAAGGCCTATAACCCAGTGAAGGCAATTCGAGAAAAAACAAACCTGTAATGAAACTCTTTGTCCCATCTATCGGATCCAATACCCAAACATAGTCTGCAGATTTCTCCTTACACCTCCAACCGTTCTCCTCACCATAACTGTAATTCCATTTCCTCCAGAATTTCAGCATAATAAACGAAATTCCCTATCTTTACAAGCTAAAATATTTAATCACATTAGATCACATACATTGCATGAGAAGGAAAATTCTCTAATATAATCGAAACCATAGACTCTTCGGCAGCTCGATCGGCTATCGTTACAGGACCTGCAACAATTTCATTTCAGTACAGAAACAGCCAACAAGTCAAGCCCAAAAAACGAAACATAACAAGAAAAACCGTAAAAATAAAAAATAAAAATAAAAAAAAAGACTCCATCATCCAACAATCGGAGCTTAATAAAACCCTAGTTTTGCAAAACATTCAACATACTGAAATCCTCTTTGTCGAGAATCTCGAAGCTCTTGCGGAAGTAAGTCCGAATCACTTCTCCGGCGGCATCAGCAACCTTATTGGCGACCTCGACAAACCGATCCATTTCGTCTACAAAATCTAACCGAACGCTTTCGACTTGATTCGACAGCTTTGAATTTAAGCTCATTCTGGAAGCAGATATTCTCTTCCTAGAGACTGTAAATTCTAGGGCAGAGCCCGAAGGAGTATCTGAGAATGGAAAGCTTCGATTTTTAAAGGAAACCCTCGAATAAATCGAGGAGAATGGAAGACATGCAGGGTTTTGAACGAGAAATTGAGACTGGGAGAGCATTGGCATCAGAAGAGGGATTTAAATAAGCGGGAAATGGATGGAGAGAGAGAGAGAGAGAGAGAGAGAGAAAGAGAGAGAGTTATATAGCAGCTATGCGTTCATGATGATTACAGGAGTTGGTAATGGAAGGACTTTCTATTGCCACCACAGTTTCTTTTTAAGTTCACCTCAATTTCCTTCTCTTCCAAGTCCACCTCACTTTTTTCTAACTCCCCCTCTTACACTTGCCATAATACCCTTAGTCAAAACCTCCACCACATCTCATTCTCCACCCATTCTCCACCGTAAACTCTTCCCATCCACACCATATTTTTTACTAAATCCACCTCATTTTCTTACACCTTACCTCGTCCTTTTCTTCCCCTCATTCTCCTTCTCTCCGTTCTTTCATTTTGTCACAGTTTTTGCACGCAT
Source organism: Platanus orientalis (assembly GCA_025762735.1). Taxonomy (NCBI): domain Eukaryota; kingdom Viridiplantae; phylum Streptophyta; class Magnoliopsida; order Proteales; family Platanaceae; genus Platanus; species Platanus orientalis. Next base: position 12,161 of record JAOXJP010184468.1, read on the forward strand.
TACTCTCCTCCTCTCTTCCTACATGAAAGACATACATTTCTCTCCCCTCTCCCTAATGATGATGGCCCGTGGATGACGACGAGGTAGAAAGAGAACAACGTCAACGACAATCCGAGGTAGACCTTTGTTTGTATTTTGATTCTTTTGAAATTTGGTTTTTTTAAAAGAAAAATCACTTTTTTTGTTTTCAACACAGCGTTCGACACCACCAATCCCACACATACTCAACC
>JAOXJP010184479.1:0-12389 GCA_025762735.1 Platanus orientalis
AGAGAGAGAGAGAGAGAGAGAGAGAGAGAGAGAGAGAGAGGGCAGCTCTTACAAAATTAAAAGGAAAAAGCAGCTTGAACACCTAATATCTATGATGAAGGTCAAAGGTCAACCAATTAAGTTACAAGCTTAGAAAAGATGTATAGAGAGTATACAAAAGCTGAAATGATACAAAGACAAAGGAATTGAATAAAACACCGATTTGATTTCATAATACACCCACCGTGTAGAATATATTCTTCAAATTTCTTAAATACTAATTGGTTACCTTGGTGTAATGGTGGGGATCACTCCACTGGCAAGATCACTGCCAGAAATGTCTGACGACACGTAAGGGTTCTTCATTGCAGAGGATGATGAGGATGGCGGGGTCACTGCCTTATGAGAATCGGAGTTCATAGCTTCCGATGGAATGATGTCAGCCTCTGGCATCACAAGGCATATATTCTCAATTTCCCTGACCACCTCTGCCATTGAAGGTCGAGCCTCGGTCTCATCTTGGCAACAGTTGAGGGCCAATGTCACGAACTTCTCAACACATTCAGAAGGGTAAGATCCCATCCGTCCATCTATGACTGAGAAGATCATACCTGACTGGTGGGCAATGTTCACCTGGGATCGAATAATGAAAACATCAAACAAACCTTGATCCACGATACTACATCAAGTTGAGGATAGTAGCTCCTCACATTATATACACTCCCATGCAAACACACACACACACACAAGAGGCCCAGTGATAGAAAGGTCTTAATTATGGCCGGATGAGCATTGTACATATGGGCATAAAAAGTTTTGCATCCATTGCAGTCACAAAAAGCTCAGCCTACCATGTATAGACATAAGGAAGAAGATGCTTGAGTTATTGACAATCTGGAAAATGAGTAGTAAACGAGAAATGGCCATCAACAAGCACAAAAATCATGCAATAGGCTACCATTTAGAGACCATGTAAACAAGAAAAAAATGTGATTCCAATCCAGAATGATGTTTGTAACAGACTGATTATTGATTTGACATTGTAAACATATACACTACCTATCTGTCCATAATACAACAACTTAGATTCACTCTTGAAGTAAAGGGGGTAGAATAGGTAGTACCTCTCTAACAATGTTTTTACCATGCGAGATGGGCGGCATCCCTGTCAAGAGCTCTAGAAATACGATCCCGAGGCTATAAACATCACTCTTGTCAGTCAACTTATGAGTTAAGAAGTACTCTGGATCAAGGTAGCCCTGCAAAGGAGAAGCATGCTAGTTTCACAAAATTTGGTATTATGTATTTACCCAAAACTTAGTTTAAGTACTAAATTTCCAGACTTTATGAGTTCAAGAAGTCTGGAAACTAAGTTTGAAAAAAATATAATAATAAAAAGCTTCAGCAATAAGAAATTTCAGTTTCCAGACACTAAATTGAAAATTTTTCATTTCCAAAGGAAGATTTACCCCTTAAACTCTGATCCTTGCCTTCAAGGAATTAAGTTCACCTAGTTCTTTTTGGATTCATACCTAGAGAATAATATAAACTTGACCCCTTAAGCTCTTGGTGGAATGCGATGCTCAAAACTAGGGGGCCATTCATTACTTGGCTGAATCACCCCTGCTTGGATGTGTTAATCGGTGTAACTCAGAGTTTATAAAAAGACGTGTTTGTGTCAGTAGAGCTGGGCTTAAAAACTGAAGGGAAGTATTCCAAATTGAATGCAATGTTTGAACTTTGATATAATGGGTAATATAATCAATATGAAAACTAGAGTCATTTAAAAAAACTAGGGGAAATAATACTGCAAGAGAGCTTTCTGAGAATGTTGATGTAGGGGAAACAATAGAAATTTCTACCAACCAGAAATGTTTTATCAGAGTTTCCCTAACTACCCTCCTTTCAAAACAGAGGATTAGGACCAATTGGTATTAGAAATATTACCTTAAAATAGTTCATTGATGATCGACTTGACTGACCTTTCATAAAATGATGTATTATATACATTTGATAAGCAGAATGAAATAGAAGAATGAAAAAACAACTTCAAACTTTGAATTGATGACTTTGAATGCCCACAATAATGGTACAAACTGTTACTAGCATCAACATAGAGTGAAGTAGGGAACCAGCAGGCAATTTCTATATCTGAGAATCATGCTTACCGGGGTGCCTTTTACAACTGTAGACACATGCCCAGGCAACATCCCTTCATTATCTGGAACTGGCGCAAGTCGCGAAAGTCCAAAATCAGCAACCTTGGCAGTAAATTTGGCATCCAACAATATGTTGCTGGCTTTAATATCTCGGTGGAATATTGGTGGGTCTGCTTCAGTATGGAGGTAAAGGATGCCCTTGGCTGAACCCTGTGCAATTCGCAACCTCATGGCAAAACTCGGAGGTTCTTTTGATTTAGCTGTGATATCACAACATTTACTTAGATCTAGAATGCATGCACATGGATATTTCATAATCCAAATAAGAACATAGTTGATTTAGTATGATCAGAATCCATTGACCAAGGGAATGCTGACAATACAAAAGTGGCTTTAGTATTCAAGTTCTGTTGAAGGTATATAGGGAAATAAAGGTTACAATGTTGGTCGCTCAGATTTCTTTGCTTGGTGACCTCTTCTATTTCTGTCACATGGAGGGATGACAGCCAATCCAGACCATCCACCAGATAGACTACCTCTGGATTGGCCACCTGTCCAGTTTCCCTGTCCACGTCAGATGCATGGCCCACCATCAATCATTTGGACTCTTCCCCTTATAATACCAGACATTGAAGTTTTGATTTTTAAAATTATAAAGGCCCAAAAAAAGGACTTTATTTTGCCACTTGGCGAAGTGCATTTGGGCTGAACTGTAGCACATGCGTAGAGGGTGACATGACCGACATGTGGATCTACCAAACCCATCTCTAACTACGAATATATGCATATTGAAGGTCAGGTATGTTGTATAGAAACAACAGTCACTGCATCAGTCCGGATTTGCCATGTTAGCTCACCACATGGCACAGAAACACCTATCTCTATGGACTTCAAAGCTTGCAGTGATGCAACACATAAGAGGGAAGACCCAAATTTGATGTAGGGTATTGCCAAGTATGTCAAAGAATCATCAAATTAATAACGGAAGCAAGAACACACTTTGATCCACCAAAAATTAATCTTTAAATCACAAAAGTAGCTAAAAATTTTAAAATTTGAAAAATAGAATGAAGGAAAGGAATCTAGAAGAGTTTAGGATAGAAACGAGAAAGAAAAAAGAAATAAATAACCCAAAAGGGCAATTTTGAAATTTCTCGTCAGAATCTCAAAATTACCAAAATAACCCTAGTCGTGGGTCAGAATTTTATGAAACTTTTCAGATAGTTTCTGACATGCACAAGGGTCTTAGGTTTAAAGCTTTATGTAATTCTGAGTTGATTTGATTTGTCAAATATTATTAAACTGAGTCTAGCATGTAATTTAATGAATAACTATAAAACCAGTAAAGGAAATTTTTTATTCTAGAATGGAAAGGAAGAAGAGGAATTAAGGAGAAGATGAATAAAGAAGAAAAATTAAAAGAAAAATAAAGATAAATACCTTTGGAGTAATCCTCTTACCCCATGACTACAAGGATTTCAAGCCAAGGCATAAGACTTGAAGAAGAAGGAGAAGTACCACTTGTAAGAGCAAAACCACCCAAAATTTTTATCAATTTTCATCATACCAACTACAAAAATGTGTATCCCTATATATAGGTTCACAAACTCATGAAAATAGCAAGAAACCAAATTAAAAACTCCTAAATTACTTACTACCTAACACTTTCCTAAACTCAAAACTACTAAAAACTTGACTTTCTAAAACCAAAGCTGTCAAAATCAAGCCCTTTTAGAGGATTTCGACCAACACTCCAAGAGGGCCTTACTTTGACTTGTTGACTCTCTAAAATTACTAAAATATCATTAGCATAATGTCTTACTACAAAAATACTCAAAATCAAAAACTAAAATGACACCTATGTCCTAAACTCTAATAAAACATAAAATAGTAAGTAAAACAATAAAATTAAGACTTCTAAAAGACTCCATGATGTGTTTAAAGGTGTTCCTCCATGGTCTTCTTGTGTGGACCCCACTAAGGCCATGTGTGGGTCCAACCTTGCTCCAATGTCCGCGTCATGCAGCAACAAACAAAATACCTTTCACCTATATGTATACACAAATGAGAGAGAGAGAGAGAGAGAGAGAGAGAGAGAGAGAGAGGAAAAAGAGAATTTTTGTTGGTTTATTTGGAAGTCTAGAAATGAAGTTGTTTTTAGTAATGATATATATGAACCTTCTAAAATTGTGTTTGATTCTTGTAGGCTGATTTAGGACTTGACTGATTTTGTGGAGGTCAGAGATGAGGGGTTGAGATCGTTTGGTACTTCTTTTTGGGCTCCCCCTCCCCCAGGTATCTCTAAAGTGAGTTTTAATGCAGCCTTCCTTAGCGATAGTGGCAAGGCTGGTTTGGGGGTTATCTTGCGAGGAGATGATGGTACTTTTTTGTTCACCCTGGCGGAGCCCGGCTTGGCTAGATCCGTAAAAGTGGTTGAATGCTTGGCTACTCGGTGTGGTCTTCAAAAGGCCCGTGATTTGGGGCTAAGAAATATCTATCTTGAAGGGGATTGTAAGAGGATTATCTCCTATCTTCTGGGTGATGATCCTTTGTGGCCTTTGGACGTCAAAGGCATCCTGCTTGATTGTAAAGAAATTATGTCTTCTTTTGATTCATGTTTGTCTTTTTGGGTTAAGAGGCCTGTAAACAAGGTGGCGCATGTTTTAGCCTCTAAAGGCCTCTCCTCCTCCTCTTGGTCTGGTCGCCCTCCTGACTGGTTGGTGCAGCCCTTAGAGATGGACTTATGTGTTCCCCCGCTTTCTTGTTTGTTTTAATGAATATATTTATTTATCAAAAAAAAAAAAAAAAAGAAGGAAAAATCCTTTTCAAAAGGCACTTAACACTTTTATCATTTAAGAGCTGAATAAATGTTTACCAAAAAAAAAATTGAATAACCACCTCTCTGGTGACAAAAACGCCCTTGAAAAGTGATTAAAAGGAGAATTTTTGATGAATCAAGGAAAAATCATTTTCAAAAGGCACTTAACACTTCTATCATTTAACAACTGAATATATGTTTACCAAAAAATAAACTGAATAACCACCTCTCTGGTGACAAAAATGCCCTTGAAACGTGTTGTTATGAGCCTAAACCCTAAGCCAGTAATTGTTTTAACACGTGTTTGGTGTATTTATATCACAAGCAAAAGGAAAGCCACTAAAGCATACCCCAACCCTCTAGAAGGGCATGCATCATGTCGACCCACTCCAATTTCTTACAACCTCCCTAGGCCTTGATCACAGGCCTAACATTGGGATGCCCAAAAAACCACTTTTTCTTTAGCTTTCTCGTAGACCTTGAAGGATGGCTCCACGTGACCTTCGAAGACCCTTTGGTTTCTTTCCAGCCATATTGAACTACACACCACAGCCAGCACCAGATGCCAAATTGATTTTCCACTAGCATTGAAAGCTTTCGATCTCCATGCATGCAGCAGACTTGATAAATCTTCCGAGGGAACCCATTGCATGCCAAAATCCCAAATTACCCCATACCAGACCTCCCAAGCAAAAGGACAATGAAGGAGCACATGGGAGACTGCTTCACCATCCTTATAACACCTGCTGTATATATGTTTGGAAGGTGCATCCCTTTTCTCCATAAGTTGTCTAATGTTGAGATATTTCCCATAAAAGCTGCCCAAATGAAAATTTGGGATTTTTGGGGGCACAGGACTGTACCAAATTTCCTTCCAAGCTCTAAGGTGTATGGCTGTATGCATGACTGTAGAAGTGTCCAAAAAACTTACAAAGATTTTGACACTATATTTGCTCATTCGGATTTCCAGCCTAAACTCCACTGTCTTCTTGGCTTAGGTCTATATGAATCAATTCAAGCCTCACCAACAGCTCTATAATGTTAGGACCCTCCTAATCAAAGGAGGACCTTCTAAACAACGGTTGTCAAATCCTTCTTCCCTGATCTATCACCATATACTCAGCTACCTTCACCCTTGGATTAGCTGCTAAAAAAAAGATATTCGGAACTGCTTTAGAGGTGCATTTCCACGCCACCAATCCCCGCAAAAGGTAGTATTCTGCCCATTCCATGCCTTTGTTTTTAAACCTTCCTTGAAAGATTGCAGCTGCTTCATAATTCCCTTCCACGGACTCATCCATACGGCCCTCTAGTCTCATCGGGATCCACCCATCATGCATATCATACTTTGAAACCACTATCCTCCATAAACTTTCCTCTTCTAAGCCAAACCTCTACAACCATTTGCATAGCAAAGCTTTATTCATCATTTCGACCTTTCTAAACCCAATCCTCCATTGATCTTAGGAGTGTACACTCTTTCCCAAGACACTAGGTGCTTCCCTCCTCCTTCCTCTCCCTTCTATAGGAAGTTTCATTGAAGCTACTCTATTGGCTTCACTATTTGCCTCAGAATCACAAGCACCAGCATGAAGTAAATCAAAATAATAGTCAAAGTAGCTTTAATCATCATACGACATCCTTTCGATAAATACAATGATTCCCATCCTACTAGCATCTTCCGAAACCACCTCAAAGCATTGCAGAACACACCTCAAATATCTAATATGTTTTTAGGAAGCTATTTAAGTATATTAATTTGTGTCTCTACTAACACCTTAAGATTTTGGGAGAGTTGGTTACTTTACTGTTAACATGGTATCATAACTAAGCTAGGTCGTGAGTTTGAATACCGGTGGAAGTATTTTCTCGAATGTAGTGATGTGTGCATGTACGCATTGTGTGGATTCACACCTGGCTCCTCAAGTTGTTCCTAGGAGAGAACAATGTTCCTCTTGATGGGGGTGTTGAAGTGTATTAATTTGTCTCTCCCAACACCTTAAAGTTTTGGGAGAGTTGGTTAGTTTACTGTTAACAGAAGCACTATAAAGGATTAAAGTGTCGTCTGTAAATTGAAGATGAGATACCCTCACCTTGTCTACTCCTACTTGAAAACCTTCAAAACAACCCTTACTCCATTGCAATATCCAAACCCTAAAACTTCAATCACATGCAAGAATAAGAAAGGGAATAGCAGGTCCCCTCGCCTCAATCCTCTAGAGCATTCAAAATAACTTGCTGGAATCCCATTAATCATGATTAAGAACAAGGCTAAACTAAAGCACTTCCATATTCACCCTCTCCGTCAGATCCCAAACCCATAGCAGCCGAAGATGTTAAATAAAAATCTCAATTGACATGGTCATAATGTTGAAGTATATTAATTTGTGTATCTCCTAACACCTTAAGGTTTTTGGAGAGTTGGTTAATTTACTATCAACATGGTATTAAAGTAGGTTTGGTCATAAGTTCAAATCCCAATGGAAGTATTTTCTAGGATGTAGTGTTGTGCGTGTGTGTATGCATTGTGTAGACCTGTGCCTAGCTCCCCAAGTGAGTTCCTAGGAGAGAACAGTGTTCCTCCTAAGGGGGGGTGTTGAAGTATATTAATTTGTGTATCTCCTACCACCTTAAGATTTTGGGAGGGTTGGTTAATTTACTGTTAACACATAAAATTTCTCCATATTCAACTTACATTTTTTTTTTTTTTTGAGAAAAGTTAGGTAATTCATTGAAACCAGAAAAAGAAATAGGGGTAGCATGAGCAATGCCAACCTAAATACAACACCTAATGGCGAAAAGAAAAAGCAACTAAAAAACTAGTATATGAAACTGTCCCAATCAAAGAGCCATATGTGGAAAGAGGGGAGAGTCCCAGAAAAAGGAATAGACAACCAGTCGAAGCACCAGGCAAGAACAAAATTCAGCAGAAAATAAGGAGTGAGAGGAGTCATTAAAAATGCACCTATTGCGCTCCTCCCAGATAGCCCAACAAATAGCCGCTGGAATTAGATGCCACATAGCTTGACCCAAGGGGCCCAAGTGCTTGATAGACTAGCCAATCCAACTTTCGAAAAGCTGTCTCATCAAAACCAGCTGCACCCACGCTGTCCCAATCAAAGAGCCATCTATACATTCATTAGCACCATCCAATATTGACCTCCCTTGCAGGAATGCTCAATGGGCCTTTGAGATGATAGAAGGAAACACCTTTTTTTAATCTTAGAGCCGAACATTGGGACATTATTTTATAAGACTACTGATCAGACCCATTGGCCTTAAATTCATAGTCTGATCAGCCCCTTATTCGGAATCTGAGATACGAATGTAGCATTACTTCCCTAATAAAAAAATCCCCTTATATAGAAGTCTTGCACCATGTGAATTAGATCTCCCTTTATAACTTCCCAGTAAGACTTATAAAACAAAATTGGGAAACCATCTGCAACTTGTGCCTTATCCCCTTCCATCTGCCATATTACCCCGCCAACCTGTTTTTCCTCTAAAGGTCACTCCATCTATTGGCATTCTTGGCAGTAGAAGATCATCTACCCTTGGTCTTTGCTCCCAATTTTCAAAGTATAATCTGCTATAGATTTCTTGGTCCTTTACCCTAATCTCTTCCTTGTTCTCCACCATATCCTCCTCCACCCTTAATCTTCTAATATAGCAAATTCCTTGCCAGTAGTTAGCCATTTTGTGGAAGAACTTTGTATTTTTATTTTTGGACTTTAACCATTGGACCCGCAACTTCTGCCTCCACATGATCTCCTCCATAAACAACACTCTCTCAAACTCCTCCTTCAACACCCCCAACCGCCTAGAAGCCCTTCCTCTTCTTCCTTCACATCCCATTTTCGAATGTCTTCAAGCATGGACTCATTTCTTTTGATCCTCCCAAAGAATTGCCTATTCCATGTCTTTAGCTTCTATCTTTTTTGCCTTAAATTTCAATCTAAATCTATGGCCTTAGGGGCCTTCCACTTCAAATGAACTCCATCAATTTGCAACCAGCTCTACAAACCCAAGCTGAAGAGTCCACATTGCTTAAAACCTGAATGGTTTTGGGCAAGAACTGCTTTCTTCCCCATACAACACTATGACCACATGATCGAACCCCAGTCTTGGCATTGAGTAGACCCCTAAACAGTAAAAAGCTCCTCACCCCAACGACACTAGAAAGAGATCCAGTTTACTCATTGTTGGATCTTCCTACAAGTTGGACCATGTGAACCTTGCTCGACATTGGAACATCTAAAAGCTGGTTGTTGTCCACAAAACTAATAAATCGCTCCATTCTTCCCAATCTGCTGTTGCCCCTGCAATGGTCTGTAGAGGACAGCACCTTGTTGGAATCAACGCCCACACACCATAGAAGACTACCTCCAATACCAATCCAGCCCAACTCTGCTTATTAAAATTTGGAAAGAAAGACCCATCGATCAGTTCATAAACCCTAATCACCTTCCACTGTTGTATCTCTGCTCTCAAAGTAGTTGTCAACATTGCTGAAAAGAGATCCACTCCAGAATCCATACAATCTACCTTGTTCTTGTCCCAAAAGATGATAACTCCTGCGGATTCCCTAACAAAGGGAACAAAATCCATCCCGTGTCACAAAGCTGCTAATCTCCTTTATCACCACTCTATTTACCATGGTCAGCTTCAATTCCTGAATCAGCACCACCTCGGCTCCACATATCTACACCATCTCCTTGACCAGTCTTCTCACGCTGCTAACAAGACTCTTCACATTCAATAACATAATTCGTATCTTCATTTCAAACTTCCTAAGCCTTCCTGACTTTCCTTCCTAACCCCCATACCATTTCCCCTCTCTCCCTTCTCATATGAGACACCCCGGGCTCCTTCCCTACATCTATGCTTTTGAATTGATACACCATTTCTTTCTCTTCAATTCCACAAAAAAATCCCACACCTTCTACACCAAATCCTCAAACAGAAGTCCTAAAACCTTACTGACTTCCCTGACTTCCTCCAGCACCCATTCTGAAACTTCAGATATCAGTTGTACCTCCTAATCAGTGAGAATCAGGGCTAACGCAAACTTGTTGACATAGACACTCTTCACAGATTGATGTGGACATCAGTGCCAAACCTTTTAGAGTGCACTGGCGGAGGAGGAGGATTGCACCAATCTCACTGTGGTTCATTTAGCTACAGCCCCTGTGTGGGGCCCACATGTGCAGCCTATTGTATTGTCGATTGTTGGAGTAGAGGCATCACCATCGCAGTTTTTCTTTTTTGTTTTTCTTTTATTTTCTGTTATTGGGGGATGTCCCAACATTAGGACATGTTAGTTTTTTTTGCTTCTGTTTAAGTAGGGGTAGTTTAGGTATTGTCTTTGTAATTATGTGTAGGGTGACAATTTAAGTGGGAGGCGATTTGTATTTTGAAACGAATGAACATTTAATGAATTGCTAATGACTGCGGCTATGTCTCCTGTGAAAGGATTTGGATTTTTGGTGCTAAATCTTCAGATTTTCTAATCCTAGGTGAGAAACCCTGTGATCATGTAGTTCCTTGGTGAGAAACCTTGAGAAACCAAGTATATCTAATACTTTTCTCCATCTTCATCTGGTAGGTTGATTTTCAGGGCTGGAAACTGAATTCCCTTAAATCTAAACTTGAAAACCCAAACAATCATCCCCTATTTCTTCAAAGCCTTGCTATTCCAAAATTTTTCTGAAACCCAAACAAGAAAGGGCGGCTTGGCCCAATGGTAAGGCTTACCATTAGCGTCCCTGGTGGCGTGGGTTCAAGTCACGGAAGCAGCCTCTCCAGGAATGGGGGTAAGGCTGTGTACATCTTGCCCTCCCCAGACCCCGCGTTAGCGGGAGTCTTGTGCGCTGGGTCACCCTTTCTGAAACCCAAACAGCAATTGTGGCATAATTTCCAAGATCAGAAACTTTCTGATCTCTGGAATTCACACAGCCTAAAGTTTTCTTTGGGCTACACATGATTGTGATCACATATAGGCTGACTTGACTGTTCTATGTGTCCTTAATCCCCTCTATCAGATCTTGTTCGCTTGGTTTAGGTAATATTTCATATGACCAGACTTGAATCTGCTGTTGTTCTTTATTCTGAGCAATCTAATTGACTGAATAGAGACTCTATTTACTGCTTTTTGATAGTTTGTGCCTGACCTTTCATGTTTCTACCATCAATTTTGCTGCTGGACATTCTTAAACCTACCATTTAATTTTCTGTTATCATATTGCTGCTGGACTGTTTTTGTTTAGTTCTAAAGACTCTCCTATAGATCACTGATGCTGATTTTCAAATCTGAAGTAAGGTATTGCATGTGTTATTGATAAAATTTTGTTTTGAATACTTTATGGATTCTATAACTGTGGGGATGTGACTGATTGAATCATAATTGATTACTTATCTAAGACTTGATATGAAAATGAGACAGAGTAGGAATCTAGGTTATCCCTTATCATTAGTTTGAGCAATTTCCCTCTATCTCGACATGTATTCATTCCCTAATGCATCCTACATCACATATTCGCCAATTGTCTACTAAAACCCCATGAGTTCCAGGTTGGTTGCCACCTCCACAATAAGAGCCTCCTGTTCTCTCACCCTTCCCATCCACCCCATGAGCATTGACAAACAACCGTAAAGGTAAAGACTTCTCACCTTGCCCAAACTCGATTGAATACTTTATGGATTCTATAACCGTGGGAATGTGACTGATTCAATCAGAACTGATTACTTATCTGAGACTTTATATGAACATGAGAGAGAGTAGGAATCTAGGTTATCCCTTATCATTACTTTTAACAATTTCCCTCTATCTCAATATGTATTCATTCCCTAATGCATCCTACATCACAAATTCACTAATCATCTATTAAAACCCCATGAGTTCCAGGTTGGTTGCCACCTCCGCAATAAGAGCCTCCCATTCTCCACCTCCCTATTATCCTCACCCTTCCCATCTACCCCATAAGCATCGACAAACAACTATAAAGGTAAAGACCTCTCCCTTTCCCCAGAATCCAAACCCTTCTCCCCCTAACCCTTCCCAAACTCTTCTCCTCCTCACCCTACCCAAACTCGATTAAACTCTATTTCCCCTCCTTCATCTATTCCCCTCTCCCTAATCCTTTATACAGCTCTCGGTCCTCTTCATGGTATCAAATATCTTAAATATCTTCCGACATATGTCCATGTCTACCAGGACCGACATGATATATTCCTATACTGATACGAAACATTAAGTACATTATAAAATTTCATTTTTTGGTTAACACGATGTATGATGTTGGTGTGTTGAGCAAATATTCCCCTTTCACAGTGTATTATTGTCTAATATCGACATTGTGTTATGATAAAAAATTATATGAAAAATGATAAATTTCAAAGAAAGTAAAAGGAGGGAGAGGAAGAAGTTGAAGATA
>JAOXJP010184490.1:0-12389 GCA_025762735.1 Platanus orientalis
GTATTGTTTGTCAAATGTGATTTCAGGTTATGAGACCAAGCATCTAAGCAAAGATCTTGAACTAGAAGCCCAAGCTCACACCAAGGGGGAGTTCAAGAGTTCAATAATTCAAGAGTTCAAGACACTATTGAGTTGTATTTGTGTACATGTGTAACTCTTGTATTTTTATGGAGGCTGTAAATTCATTGCATACATTTATTGTACTCCATCCATGTATTTCATTGTGTTTTGTCATGGAATTTCCAAAGGAGGAGATTGTTGATATATATATTGTCAATTCCATAGTGTATAAAATACATGGAGTGGTAGATTAGGCATGACATGAGCACATTGCATACTTTGAGTCATGTCTGTAATCATCAAGTGTTGGTTTCCGAAAAGGAAGACGAGATCCATCACTTGAAGGCGAGGATGATCCATTCCCAAGATTGCCAAGGTTCGAAGACTTGAAGACCCAAGGTTCGTCAAGCTCAAGAAAGGTTTGTGAATGTATATAACATGATATACATAGGTTAAAAAGATCAAAAGAACTTTACATAGCCTTTGGACCAACCCATGCCACCTACATGGGTTCCCAAGTGAATGGGAGTAGGTTCTAGGCAAAATAGTAGAAAAATAGGGGAATTGGATCGATCCGGATGGGGTCGGATCAATCTGCACTTAGCAGATTGATCCGCTACTTACCAAATCGATCCGGTAAAGCTCGAGTGTCTCAAACTGAGACACCGGATCAATCCGGGTATGCTAGATTGATCTAAGCGGATCAATCCGATATAGCCAGATCGATCTATAATAGCAAAATTCAAAAAATAAAATCAGATCAATGTCTACGATTTTTTGACCATTGGGTTAGATGCTAAATCAAGGGTGCACGACTGTGCTCGTCCCCTATAAGTATGAGAGAAGCTCAAGAGAGCTCTCTAACACTTAAGAACACAACAAGGGTATATCAAAACAAGAAGAAGAATCTTGAGAAAGAGAGTAAGGCATTGAATCACACCAATTGTCAAGTTGGTTCTATTCATGAACATTAATGGAAGATTAAGGAGCCATTCAAGTGGTTACCCAACACTCTTTATGTAAAGAACAAGAAGAGGGAAGCAAAGAGAAGGGTTTACTCCCAAGTCAACCCTTGTGAGAAGCTCCAAGAAGCAAGAGGCACTCTTGGAAGCTTGGTGGAACCAATTGGCATACAAGCTCAACAAATGAGCAACCACCTTCTTATGCATCTAGCAATACATCAACCTTGTGAGGTAAATTGTATTGATTTAAATATTTATATTGAGATCTTAGCACCCGTTGGAGACACCAGGTGTAGACCACACTCACCGAAGACACCGGGTGTAGACTATAGCACTACCGCCGGAGACACCGGTATTGTAGACCATACCCGCCGGAGACATTGGGTATAGACCTCTCCTGCCAATGACACCAGGAGTAGAGCTTGCTTTGCAAGTAGATAGGTTTTGCAATTTTAACCTTGATTTTAATGTAATTCAATCTAAATAAAATTTAATAGCTTAGTTGTGAGCTTTGAAAGTGGATGTAGGCCGAGTGCCGAACCACTATAAATATTGTGTTGAGTGTTTGCTTGTGGTGTGAATTGTCTCTCCTATCTATATTTGCATGGCATGTTTATCATTCCATATATAATTCTTCATGTTTATAATTAAATAGAAACGTAAATTAATTGAAAGATCGAAGTCACACATTGCCATTGCATTGCACTTGTAATAATTGAATTATATCTTGAAGTACATCAAATTCCAGGATTCATCATAACATCTAAAATTGGATTTTAATTAGGGGTAAATTTAAAAGATTTTTTGAGAAATCCTATTCACCCCCCTCTAGGATAAAACTCGGACCTTCATAAAGAACTTGGGAAGGCATGTGAACAAAGCCTTAAAATTGAAAGCAAGAATGCTACTTGACAGCCAGAGTGAACTGTTTAAACAAGGAGCAAAGGGTTTGTTGCTGAAATGCATAGGGCCAGAGGAGGCACTACAAGTCATGGATAAAGCACATTGTCAGCACCCAAATTTTGACTCGGACCCTCGAGTTAATCTCGTATGCTCTCTAAAACAATGTTTAGGATCAAACCTTAGGCAACCCTGGTTTAGGAAGCTTAGGATTTACCCTTTGCCTTTACGTAAACCTTAAAATCCATCATAAACAACTTGAACATGATCGAAACCTTAAAAGCCACAAACAAACCCTAAATTAGAGACTGAACATGGACTCTAGGAGGTTTAATACATGCCCTTAAAGTTTCCTGAGGACATTTTAGTTGCAAAGGTATTACGGACATCAAATTATTTGCAAATCTGTACTCAGGTCCAATCCTCCGATTTTCGAAACCGTCTTCACTCTTTTGAAATACACCAATTTATGATAATCCATCATTTTCAGGGATTCATCAATAATTATGTAATAACCCAATTTCTAGACAACCAATTACAATATTTTCATAATTTTTTAGCCCTCGTAAGCCTTCCCGCGTGAAGCATTCTTGGATGAAAAATTATGGTTTTACCACACATGTTCTCGTAGTTTTGTCCCTCTTGTACAATTGAGTTTTAACACTCGTTGAACCTTCAGAGGTGCCCCTGGCACCCAAAAGACAGTCAGCTAATTCCCCTGCATCCCAAGTTCTTCAACCCTCAAAAGCCTATCTCTTGCGGGATTTCTAGGGGGACTCCACTAGCTCCCAGTCATCACCGTAACTGAAATACAAGATTTTTTGGGATACGAGTTTGCATATAATTTCATGACTAGATACCGGACGAGTGAGCCGATTAAACCAACATTTCGAGGAAATTTGGGGTTGCATTTTGTGTGAATTGACCTAGTTAAGATTTAAGCATTTTGCCCCTCCAAAATGCAACGGAGCATTTCTTGGATTATTGTGTCATCACTATTCGTCATCCTGTGTTTGTCAGAATCCAATTTTGATTGCTCTAGTGCGTTATGAATGTTCGAGAACCTTGAAAAGCACTATAAGTTCGCGTTCATTGGAGGTTGGTGCACCAAAAAGCGGACCTGAGCCAAATCTGTAAAGATTTCCCAAAATACCCTTCTTGTCTCGTCACATGGCATATGGCATTGTAAGGTGTCATCTCCCTTTTGTCCCGCCACATGGCGCATTTCATGGCAAGGTGTCTCTTGTCCCACCACATGGCACATAACATTTGTAAGGTGTCAGCCACTTACCTAAAAAATAATAAAAAGTGGAAAAAAAAGAAAATAAAAGAAATATAAAAGAAAAGAAGAAAGCGGTGATACGAGGAAGGCTCTCGCTTTAGACTCACTCTCGCTGGTGGGTTGTAGAGGGAGGAGAGGGGAAAGAAAAAAGAAAGGAAAGAAAAAGAAAAAGAAAAAGGAAGAAAGAAAGAAGAAGAAGAAGAGGGGGGAAGGGATCGGCCAGGTGCTCAGCCGAGAACCTTAGGTCTCTCTCCCTCCTTAACGCTCTCTCTCTAATGGGGTGAGCAAAGAAAAAAAGAAGGAGAAGAAGAAGAGGAGGAAAAGGGGGAAGGGTGTTGGAGCCAGAGGCTCAACCGGTGGTGGCTCTCCCTCTCAACCCTCACTCTCGCTGGTGGTGGGTGCTGGAGGAGAGAAGAAAAAAAACAAAAAAATAAAAAGAAAAGAAGAAGGAGAAAATGGGAGGGGGATTTGGTGTAGACGTTCAACAGTAGCTCCTCAGGTACGTCTCTACTCTCTCTTTCCCTCTCTAAATCTCTGATCCCTCTCTCTATTTTCCCCCTCTTCTCACGGTCAGTTCCCCTTCTTCTCTCAGTTTCATGCCTAGTCCCTCTCAGCTCATGCTCAGCCTCCCTCTATCCCCTGCTTCTCTCTCTACCACACAACACTCTCTCCCTTCTCTCAGTTTCACGCCTAGCCCCTCTCAGCTCACGCTCAACCTCCCTCTCTACCACACAACACTCTCTCCCCTCTCTCAGTTTCACCCCTACCCCCTCTCTCTACCTCAAATCACCCTCTTTCTCCTCTCTTCTCTCTCCCCTGCTTCTCTCCCCACACACAACACTCTCCCCTCTCTCAATTTCACACCCAACCCCTCTTTCTCTACCTCACAGCACCCTCTTCCCCCTCTCACCCCTCTCTCAGTTTCATGCCTAAACACTCTCTCTACTTCAAAGCACCCTCTTCCCTCTGTCTCTCTCCTCTCAGCCCACGCACAACACCCTCTCTCCCTTGATTCTCTCCCCACTCACAATCTCCCTCTCTTCCCTGCCTCTCTCAACCCACACACAACACCCTCTCTGCCCTCTCTGAGCCCACACACAACACCCTTTCTCCCCTCTCTCAGCCCCCTCACACAGCACCCTTTCTCCCCTCTGTCAGCCCCCCTCACACAACACATTCTCTCCCCTCTCTCAGTCCCCTCACGCTCACCCTCTCTCAGCTCCCTCACACTCACCCTCTCTTCCCCTATTTCCCCCCTCTCTCAGTTCCTCCTCTCCCCCTGTTTCTTCCCCTCTCTCAACCATCTTAGCTCTCCCTGTTCCCTCCCTCTCTCAGCTGGAAGAAAATGTTTAGTGATGATAAAGTGTCTGTAGTTTGTATGGTGAATGATAAGGGGACATGTGTTTGTGTTTGGGATAAAAAACGTTTGAAAAAGTGTTCAGATAAAAAAAGTAGGTGTTCAAAAAGAGACCAAATTAACAAATCCATCATGTGTCAATCAATGGCATGCCTATATAGGTCTGTGTCAAGATAGACAATCATTCTCTCAGCTCCATGCACAACACCCCCCTCTCTATTTCTCTCCTCACAACACCTCCTCTCTCTCTATTTCTCTCCTCACAACACTCCCTCTCTTTCTATTCCCCTCCCCCATGCTCAGTACCCACTCTCCCTCCATTTATTTCCCTCCCTCACACACAACCCTCTCTCTCACAGTCAGTTCCCCCTCTCACAGATTTCTCTCATTTTCTTTCTTTCTCTCTCTACCAGCAAGCCAATTTTTGCCAATTTTCTTTATTTCTCTCTCTACCAACACACCCATCCCACCAATTTTCCCTTATTTCTCTCTCTACCAGCACACCCATCTCTCTTATTTTCCCTTATTCTCTCTCTACCAGCAAACCATTAAATTCATTTTCTCTCTCTACCAGCAAACCATTAAACTCATTTTTCTCTTTCTCTCTCTACCAGCAACCAACCATCCCTCTCATTTTTTCTCTGTTTTCTTCCTCTTCCCTCTCTACCTGCAACTATTAATTCTTTCTCTCTCTTCAATGCCATGACTTGAGGAAGGGCATTTAACATTTGATTGGCTAAGCTCGGTTTAGTTCATCTCTCACCCCATTAAAATTTTCAGGTGTATTATGCTCCCTTTCTATTCTTTTCATTTGATATATAGCCAGTGCTAGAGATTATATGAATTGTAAGAGATGACATATTTCATGACTATGATTTATTCTTTAAATAGTGTTTCTCATTCCTTACATGAGCTTAGTTTATTTCAGTTGTTGATTGTTGCATTTGTTTATCATTAGGAAAACTTACATCTAATTTGTCTCTCCACTGTCCTAGTGATCTTAGGTGAATCTATGTTTGTTTGATTTGTCATGTTACCTTTCATTTGTTTTGGTTTATATTGTCCAGGTGTTAAGAATGAAATGGTTTTGGTTTAGAACTATGTCAAGATCGGTTCATCTCTTTTGATTCCTAGATTCAATCAAGAAGATTACTATCTATTATTGTTTATGTTTTGGTGTTTCCAATTCTTATTACTATTGTTGCTTCCTTTTAAAATCTCATGAGTAGTCATATTTTTTTGAATTAGGAGTCTATGCTCCTTTATTGGTGAATTCTATTTATCATCTACATCCTTTTTGAAATGAAATTCTAAGGTTTTAGTTAAGGGAAATATGTGGTTAGTTGACCCATAACCATAATGGAAATGTCTAATTGTTCTTGGTCACCAGAATCAATAACTTCATTAATTGGATTAAAACCCAAGTTCTTTAATAAAACTCAAACCCAACGCCTAATTTTTAACTTGTTAAAAAACATATGTTGACATAAAAAGTAGGTGTTGGAGGAATTCAGTCGTTGGGATTTGGGACCCACCCCAGTGAACCCTGACTTTCTCTAAAGCCTATACACAAACAACTAATATCTTGAAATTCATCCACGTGCTTAGGCACCTCTGTGGGCCCTGTTTTCAGGTGTCAGGATGAATCTTAGGTGTCAGGCCTATGAAAGTTAAATGAAACCCAGCCTCAAATCAAACCATTCCATAGACATACTTTAGGAACCCCTTCATTACAAATGCCTCTTTCAGCTTTTCTACAATCATAGTAGGGTTGACTATATGCTTGTGATTTCTAAGTGTATCGGATACCCGAAATTTACCTAGGAGACAACATTTGAGTTACGACTATTATGGCAGTGCAACCAAGTCGAGTCAACCTACCCGTTCACCACATTTGAACCCGTCCTAACCTTTTACGGTCTTCACCTTACCTTAGGGTCATGTCACAATGGTTCACGACTTAAAGACCCTAAGATTTGGCCATAGCCCAATTAGGTTCTCAAAACCAAGCACATTGGTACAACATAGTCCTGACCCCCATTTAGCTAACTTGTCTACATTTTACAACAGCACGGAGTACTCTATAAGTATACAAATAATCTAAAATGAATCTACCTTACATCACTCTCACAGTCAGATGTACTTGACTACCAAGATTGGCACACACAACAAACCCCTAAAACTACATACAGTTTAATCTCGACAAAACCCTAGAATTACACTGAACGATATAAGATCAGGTATGTAGGTAGCTTGAGATTATGTCTCAGGTGCAATTGTAATGATCACACTACGAGGGTGGTCCAGACTAATAATTTTACATTTAACAAGCATAGACTTTAACATAATTCAAAACATGTATGAATAAGAGAAGCCGCCCTAAAAATTCAGGTATTTGGGGTGCCTAACACCTTCCCCAAGTGTAAGTAAACAACTTACCCTTTATCTCAGGAATGTAAACCAGTATTAGGAGTTAAACCTTTAGACCTTCGGGTCCAGACTTTTCTTTTTCTCTCGAAGATGAGGACCAATGTCCAACTCCATCGGTTAACCCCGAGTTGGTGGCGACTCCAGGAAAAGCCTAACCCCTAGTAAAAGGGTTAGCAACCTTCCACGCACCGAAGAGTGGGCCCAGAAACCATGGGTGAGCGGGGGAATCCGAACCCCTCCTGAACGCCGATGTCCACACACATGAAGGAGTATGCTGTGCACACCAATTAGGATTTAAGATGAGGTGGCTAATTCATTGATATGGGTATTTCTGGCCAATAGCAAGACAGTAGTGCATAAGGTATGCTCAGGGATTTCAGGCATGTTAGAAACATAGACCAATACTCCACATACGTGTAGTGGCCCGTGTCCACACGAAAGAATTATTATCTGATAATGGCCATAGATTACTTTATAAAATGGGTTAAGGCCAAGGCATATAAAGATGTAAAAGAAGGACATGGCATTCGATTCTTAAAAGAAATGATAGTGCATTGATATGGCATTCCACAATCAATCATAGTTGACAATGGTACCATTTTTAATGGTTCTCGAGTACATGCTTTTGCTGAGGTTTTTGGTAACAAAATCTTAAACTCCATGCATTATTACGCTCAAGAAAATGGTCAAGAGGAAGCAACCAATAAGATTATAAAGAATAACTTAAGGAAGGTCATCGATAACAATCCCTCAAATTGGGATAAGTTGTTGATTGAGATATTATAAGCATATCGAATATCTAAGAAACTCAATACTGGCACAACACCATATGCCCTAGTTTATGGGTATGATGTTTTTCTCCCTATGGAAATAACAATAGAATCTATTCAAATAGCCAAACAGAATCAGTTAAGTCATATTGATTACTTTGATACCATGATGGCTGAACTCGATGACTTGACTAAAGTACAAATGGCAACCGTTAATGAAATTCAATTGCAAAAATAGAAGGTTGCAAGGGATTATAATAAAAAGGTTAAGCCTAAGACATTCTATGTGGGTGATATGGTATGGAAGTTGATCCTACCCACAGGAACTAAAGACCCTGTGTTTGGAAAATGGTCCCCAACATTATGTGGACCATTCCTAGATAGCGAAGCATTCGATGGCAACTCTTACAGACTTATGGATATTAATGGGGAAGAACACATAAGTGCCATTAATGGAGATATTTAAAGAAGTCTAAACCACCCATGTGGAGTCATAAGTTTTTCCAATCAAAATTCTAAAACATAAGAAGAATAGTCATTGAAGAAAGTCAAGAGTCAGCATGGTCCACTAATTGTCAACAACTTGGCTGTAGACGGACAGTTTAGCAATGTGCCACTACCAAGATGCTTTAATGATGGGAAGGCTTTCTAACTTGGTGTTTAATGTCGACTTCTTAGCTATCAAGCCTTCGAGTTGGGTATAACCTGAGTTGATCCTAGCTTGGATTCCTCAAAGCTCTTCCTTAAGTTGGCGGGCTCTGCACAATTTGGAATTGATATCGCCAACCAGAGACTTGACTTCATGAGAGAAATTTTTTGCATGGCAATCATTTGTTCAAATTTATATTAGAGATCTTTTCTTTCCTGCTCTATCTCCTATTTGGACTTAAGGTTGGAACCAACCTCATTGAAGTGTGCCAGGAACAGTTGAAGCTTGATCTTCTTATCTACAGACAAACATGATTGGTGTTGCACCAACACCTCCCCAGAATTCTTAAAAGAAGCACTTAAAATGGGGTTAGATAACACAACAACACTTTTCTTCAACAGAGTTTGTAAGTTCAATAGGGCCTCGCGGAGTGTGTCGATTGGTGGATCAACAACTTGGCTGAGTGAGAGTGTGGTTTGATGAATGTCACCCCAAACAAAAGAAATAAAGGCTTCCACCTATAGAAGTAGTTGAGCTAGAGCCTCTGTTTGGTTGGTCTATGCTAAACTGCTTAAGCCCTACACAATCGTAAATGTGAAATCAATGAAAGAAGTATAAAACAAATATTAAAAAAGTTTGAGATATACCCTAGTTGATGAAGTCAGACCAGGATGAGAAGGCCCACTAATAGAAGCTTGAGGATGCAAGCGAACATTCAGAGGAGAGGGGATAATCTCAGGCACAGGTGATTCAGATGTCCCCTCATCTTAGCCCTGAAGCATAAATTAAGTTGGCTTGATAAGTGCTTTGGTTGGGTGAGCACTGGAATCAGGTTGCACCATGTCTTGAGCATGGATAATTGTGCTTTTAGGTGGGAACAGATCCTCAGCCTATTAAATTCTTAGACTAGTGACCAAGTGCAAAGAAGAAAGGGAAGACACTTCATTTGGCTACTCTCTACGGTTAGAAGATAAAGTCAATGACTAAGATAGTGTCCTTGCAGATGTGTCTCTATAGGGATCAATGATAGGACCTTTAGGCTCCTTTGGGACATCCTCTGTTTCATAATCTAGATCAAGCACTAGGACTTGAAGGAAAACATTTGCCTCTATTTCCCTTTGATTCCCGATGTCATTCAATTCTGTTTCTTCTTCATTCCCTTCCCTATCTTTCCCTTGTTCCTCCATCTCTTTACTTATTTCTTCTACTTTGCTATTTTTCTCTTCCTTCCCCCTTTCTCTTTCCATTTCTCTTTCTCTATCCATGTTTCCTTCTTTTATTTCCCTCAACTCTTCTATTCCTTGCTATCCTTCTCTTTGATTATCCCATCCTTGGCTGGAAACAACATCTTCTCATTCTTCTTCATTCTTGCTTTCTGAATAAAGCGATTTTTCTTTTGCTTCATCACTATTGGTTTTGAGAGCTTTTTCCTATTTTGACTTTCTTTTCTCTTCCTCCAACCTCTTTCTTTATTTTCCTAGCCTCCTCTATTGGGCTAGCTCTTGAATTTCTTGCTCTCTCTTTTAAATTTTTGCTTCCTCTTTTTTCAGTTCCCGCAATACTTCATCTACACCCCTTTCACTAGAATCAGACACCACTATCTTCCATCGCTTCCTCCTTATAAGGTCAGCAATAGCATCCTCAAGAGGTTCCTCAGGTTTATGATCATCTTACAATGCGGGAATAGCTGCTGGTTGACGCTCGACCATGCTCCGAAGAACAACTTGTCCTTCGAAACAAGAAGACCACCTGGACCCCTTAACTGGTGCTTTGGAAGACTTTCAAACAACATGCTTAGGGGATGGTAAGCTCAGTAATGCCATTAGAACAATAAAGAGTAATGTTAGCTCAACCTCTAACATAATAAAAAAGTTAGTACAAAAATAAATAAATAAATAAATAAATAAATATATATATATATATATATATATATATATATATATATATAATGACAAGAAGAATAATGTTAATTAACCCACCTGGCTCGATTTGCATAGACTGCATTTTAAAAGATGGGCTATGTTGATCCGGGATCAAATCCAAGAATTCCTTGACATTAGCGATGTAAGTCGAACACCAGGTTTGAAAGGAAGAAGTCGACTGAGGTGAGGAAAAATTAGAGAAAAACAAATTATTCGATGGCTTATTTAGACCACCGGGTCAATAACTCTCTAAACCCCTCAGATGAGATAAAGCCCTGAGTGTGTCAAGGAGAGTGCATTGTCCAACAAGGAGGTGTTAGAATAAGTTAAATAAGGCCAAATTGCTAAGCCACCATGGTTGGTGAGTAAGGCTCAGTCGAAGAAGATTATTTTGTTATGAAAATGGGTAAAAAGATAACTAGAAGATAAGCTGTCCATGTTCGATGAAACCTTTGATTTGAATAGAGTGGAAAAGGAGACTAAACATGATACTCTTCGGAACCATAGCTTTGACGATGGAAGGGAGTAAACTCAAGAACTATTTGAGTCCATTTTGGATTAAGGATCTCAGCAATACATCTAGAAATGGGGGGAGAAGAGTTCTTCCGATATCGTGCCTTAAGGAAAACTTGATCATAGCATACGGGTTGCGCAGAGGTGTCAATAGGGAGAAAATGGGCAAGAGAAAGAAAATAAGCATAAATCCAAAGTTGTAAAAGCCACAAAGGGCCATGGGAAAACATAGTAAAATGAGTCAAGATAAGATTGAAAAGACATCGATACAAAATGGCTAGAACAAAAGAGGAAAGGGCTAGTCTCCCACCTTTGTCCAAGGCCACAATGATATGGGCAAAACCTTGGATAATGTGTTTTGACAAGTTACACACTAGGAATTTACAAATCCAATATAAATAAAAGCATGATTCCTCCTAAAAAGTGATCGGATCAGTACTGCGGCCCATTTGTCAAAAGAGATGATACACAATCAAAATTATTTTGGGCAGTGTCGGAAAAGCCAAAATGAAGAAGTTTGCCATCGATTGGAAGGTTCAAGAGATGATACACGTTGGTAAGTGTAACTGTCATTGGGCCCTTTGGAAAGTGAAAGACATTTAATATAAGGGACCATAAAAGAAGGAAAGCGGCCATTAGGGGTTGATTAAATGGGATCTCGCTTCGAGAGGCTAAAATGCCCTCTTCAATGCCAAGCATCTTCCACTTAGAAGCCATACTATTGTCAGCATGCATCCTAGTGACCCACTTCACTTAGTTCGTGTCAACCTAGTACCATGACCCAATGTTATTTTTCCTAGATCAATCTCCCAAGTTGATGGGTTTCGCCAGTTGGAAAGGAGAGGTAGCTCCATCAGAGTTATATGAGAAAACAATGGGCATGGAAGGATGAGCTTCATTGAGAAATGTTGGACCTAACGCCAATTTTAGTAGAGTAGTGGCAGAACTGAAAGAAAACTCTGACTCTCAAATAATAATGAAAGTAGAGGATGACTATGGACATCGGGGGAAAATGGGCGAGCCGGGTTGAGGCCCACTTGAGTCTCGTCCACATGCTTTCGAGTGGGCGGTGGGGTGTGAGAAAGTGTGATAACCACTTGAGATTAGCCTTTCTTGGGAGTCGCCACCAACTCAGGTTTAACCAATGGAGTTTGACATCAATTCCCCTCCTTTGGATGGAAGAGAAGTCTAGACCCATGGGTTTAGGGGTTTAACTCCTAAAACTGGTGTACTTTCCAAAGAAAGTGTGTAAGCTATTTTGTTGCATTTGGGGAAGGTGTTAGGCACCCTAAATACCTATCTTTTTATGGTGGCTTCTCTTGAGTATACATGTTTTATGATGTTATAAGGTCCATGCTGTAAGGGGGTTGGAAAAATAGGCTTTGTGTTTTCTACAGGTCTGACGCCTGATTATGCTTCTGATGCCTGAATTTAATTCAGGGTAAAATTTAGGCATTGGATTCTGGAAAATCCAAAAAACTTACCTTAGTTGATTTTGTGTCTTATATAAAGAGGGTCCCATAGTTCCAATACCTCACCGGGGG
>JAOXJP010184512.1:0-12388 GCA_025762735.1 Platanus orientalis
CCATTAGGGGGTTTTGTAAAGGCCTCCCAAATCTTAAGAGATAAGCATTGACTTATCAAGATTTGGAGGTCCGAAGAAAATTCTAGCTCCATACATGTGAAATGTTGCCAGAATTGATTTTCAACCCCTTAGGGAAGATTTAAAATGTTGAAAGGATTTGAGATTTTGGATCTCCAATTTTGGTGAAACATCTTTCAAAGATATGGCTGAAGCAGAGAGATGGGCATTGACTTTACCGAATTTATTGACTAGATGAACCTTTGAGATCTTTTTTAGCATCATTTTCTAACCAGGGGTTTCCAGTGGTTGAGAAATTGGCAATCTGAAAAGATTTTTCTTTTGATAAGCTCCTTGAAGATGGTGGAGATTAGAGTGTATAGAACATGACTTTACACCAATTAGATGATAGGAGAGCTTCAGGGGTCATTTAAGGGTCTAAGGGTAAATTTTAAAGGCAAAAAGGTAAAATGATAATTTTAAACCTAGGAGGACGAAAATGGTAAAAAGGACACTTCTTTGTCGGTGATGCTTCATGGTGAGAAGGCTTAAGGAGGCAAGAGAAATTGGATGACATGTATATAAATACAATTCTTGGCCTTTGAAGGCAAAAAGATAGAATGATAATTTTTCCACATGTGATGCCTCGTTGTAGGAAGGCTTACAGAGGTTGGAGAAATTGAAGGCAGTGTATTTAGAGGTTTGAAATTCGGACCCTCATAGTCCCATTGATTTTTTATGGAGAATTAGGGTTTGACTAGAAATGGTGTGTTTGGATTAATCCACTACGCGTGGTATGGTATGGATGATGCTTTTTGAGACCAAAATATCTAGGGAAGACTTATCAAGAGATGCCTAACCTCCTAGGGTCCAAGATTTCTCTTCTTAAACCAAGGGTGCTTAAGGTCTTGATGCCTAAATGTTGCTTTGCTACTTTTCATTCTATTAAATGACCCAAGTTAAAATTTGGGTGCTGACCGTCGAACACAAAGACTCAAGTGCTAACGGCGAGGGAAGAAACTGCATAGGAGAAGGACAATGCCACAACCTAATAAAGGTCTCTTGAGGACTTGAAGGATACACTCGTGGAAGAGAAGGCATTTGTTGCCAAGGCAGCCTTGACATCCTTTAAGAACTCCACAGAATATGTGGTGGGCATCTCGAGCTACTTCTATAGCGGAGAAGATTAGGTACAAGTGAAATTTGTACTGATGCATCCGAATGGCATTAGGGGGCAAACACATCAGCACTGAAAAGTGATAAGCACCCCCCAAAAAGTGTAAGTCACTTTTCGGCACTGATGTGTCAGCCCCTTGGTGTTGTTCGCACACATCAGTATGAACTTCATTCATATGTAATCCCAGTCCCTTCTACAGTGGCTTTGAGACCTTCCAATGTTGGCCAGCCCATGCTTATCCCAGATTGATTTCTCAAGGTTCATAGGGGATGACAACTCGGGTTTTTTTTTCATAAGAAGAGCCTGAGGTGGCTAGGGAACCCAGAACCATTAGGGAGCCTACCGTGGCTGATGTTGAGAAGCCAACCGCTACTTAAAGCCTTCCCTTCTCCTCGCCATTATATATATATTCTCTCTTCTTTTTCTTTTTTCTCTTTTTTTGTGGGGGTTAGTGTATATACACTCCTTGTAAAATTTCCTAATCAATGAAAACATTTCCATTTTGCTAAGTTTGCTACTCTTCCTACTCTTTGTTGTATCAATCGTTCATAATAGGGTTGTTTTGCTCTCGGTCTTCATGGTCACTTATTTATGATAGGGTGTTACATCTAGACTCTCGGACTACCCCTTGGCCAGTCATCCCCATTTAGGGTTGAGTTATCCATGTGACTCTCGGCCATTTCACAGCTAGTCATCCCCTTCGGGGTTGAGTCATCCTCGTGACTCCCATCCATCTCATGGCTAGCCATCCCTCTTCGAGGTTGAGTCATCCTCGTGACTCTCAGCCATCTCATGGCTAGTCTTCCCTTTTAGGGTTGAGTCATCCTCGTGACTCTCAACCATCTTATGGCTAGTTGTCCTCTTTCGAGGTTAAGTCATCCTAGTGACTCTCAGCCATCTTGTGGCTAGTCATCCCCTTTCGAGGTAGAGTCATCCCTATGACTCTCGCCCATCTCATGGCTAGTCTTCCCCTTTTGGGCCCTTTCAGGGTTAAGCCATCCTTGTGACTCTCAGCCATCCCCTTTTAGGGTTAAGTCATCCTTATGACTCTTAGCCATCTCGTGGCTAGTCATCCCCTTTCGTTATTGAGACATCCCCGTGACTCTCAGTCATCTCATGGCTAGTCGTCCCTTTTCGGGGTTAAGCCATCCCTGTGACTCTCAACCATCTCGTGGCTAGTCATCCCCTTTCGTTGTTAAGTCATCTTTATGATTCGATCATCTGTGATCAGTCGTATGAACAACCAAAAATTTTGTTATTTTAACTACATCCGAGTACGGATGTCGTGAAAAAAATCATTTATTCATGTTGGTTTACAAGGAAATCATTGGTAGTACTTCTATAGATGCTTGACGATCCATGGCTAAGGGAGTTACTTTCCTTCCAGATCTTCTAGGTAGTAGGTTCCTAGCCTGTTGTACCACATCATTCGGTAGGGGCCCTTCCAGTTAGGGTCGAGCTTCTCATTGGTAGGGTCTCAGGTGACAAGTGTTACCTCCCAAAGGACCAAGTCACCTGTTTTGGACTTTCTCTCCTTCACCCTTGTGTTGTAGTACTTGGCCATCCTGTGCTGACATGTGGTTGCTCGAACAGCAACCTCTTACTGCCTTTCCTCGATCATGTCCAGGCTCAGTCAAAGGCTCTTAACATTCTTCTCAAAATCTATCTATCCAGTTTAGTAATTTATCAACTCAATTTTTACCAGAAGTATTGCCTCACAACTGAATGCTAACAAAATTGAGGTTTCCCCCATTGGTGTCCTCACTATGGTTTTATAGGCCTATAGGACGCCTGAAAGTTCTTCAAGCCAAGGACCTTTGTGTGCCACTTGCCAAGTATTTATAATCTTTAAGAGGTTTCTATTAGTGACTTCCACTTGCCCATTAGCCTAGGGAAGAGAAGTCATTTTTGATACCAAGACCTGAGCAGAATTCTCAGAACCTAGTGTTGTCGAATTATCTTCCGTTGTCTATGATCAGAACCTTCAGGATACCAAACCAACAGATAATGGATTTTCCTACAAATACATGGATATTCTTCTAAAAAATTATGGCCACTAGCGCAGCTTCTACCCATTTGGTAAAGTGGTCAATCACGACAATTATGAACTTGACTTGCCCCTTTCCCCAAGGGAGCAATCCAATTATGTCAATCCCTCATCGCATGAATGACCATGGTCCCGAGATAAGGGTGAGTTCTTTTGGAGGCTTCTTGAGCCTATTGGTGAACCTTTAACAGTGATCACATTTCTGTATGATCCCCATGGTATCTTCCCACATCATTAGCCAATAGTACTCGACCCTAATAAGACGTTGCATTAGGGACTACCTGCTGGAGTGACTGTCACATATTCCCTCATGAACCTCTCGCATCACATACTCTACTTCGGAGGGTGTCAATCATCTTAGATAGGGCATGGTGAAGCTTCTTTTATAAAGTGTGCCATCGATCATGGTGTAACAACTGACCTATAGTTTGAGCCTTCAAGCTTTGGTAGGCTGGTCAGGTAGCTTCCCATCATTAAGGAAGTCAATGATGGGGTCATCCAAGACACTCCCTCTTTGATGATGACAATCTCCCATGAGGCTACGCTATATTTGCTTAGGCTACCAAGTATTGGATCATCAAGGTTTCATTATCCTTGAGAGCATATGTTAGCCAGGGCGAGCCTATTAGCTTTGTCATTCTGGTCTTGGAAGATATGTTTGATCACGAATACTCTAAACCCTACCACTAACCGCTTAACCAGTCTTAAGTATTCTTTCATTCGGTATTCCTTGGCTTCATATTCCCCTAAGACTTGTTCCACCACTAATTGAGAGTCACTACTCACCGTTACCTGCTCGGCCCCAAGCTCTCGGGCAACTTTTAATCCTACTACCAGTGCTTTGTACTCTACTTCATTATTCGTTGCCTTGAAACCAAACCTCACAGCATATTCTCGTTTGGCTATGCTTGGGGTTCTAAGAATAAGTCATGCCCCACTAGCTTGGTTCGTGGATGATCAATTGACCATGAGGGGCTAATTTCTTTGCTTCACAAGTCGGGGAAACCCAGGAGCTTCCTTTTCCTCTGTAGGAGTGAGTTCTACCATGAAGTTTGCTACGGCTTAGCCCTTCATGGCTCCTCTCAGTCTGTAGTTGATGTTAAACTCCCTTAGTTTAAATGACCATTTGATAAGATGCCCAAAAGTGTCAGATCGTTATAGGGTGGACCTCAGTGGCTAGTCCACCAGGAGAGTGACAGTGTGATCCTAGAAGTAAGGTCACAACTTTTTAGCGGTGGTACTAGGGTGAACACAATCACCTCCAGCCTTGGGTAATTTCTTTTTACCCCTTGTAATGCCTGACTAGTATAGTACACCAGCGTTTGGATTCCTCCTTCCTCTTTGACTAACATCGAGCTCATTGTTGAGCCCGAGACTGCGACGTATAAGTACAAGGGTTCCCTAGGTTCGTCTAGCTCACCAGCGGTAGTTTTTTTAGATGCTCTTTCAATCTTTGAAATGTGTCCTTATACTCCTCTGTCCATTCAAATTCCTTTCTGAGTAGTTAGAAGAAAGGGAAGCATCGGTACGTTGCTTTGAAAATGAACCGATTGAGAGCTGCCACCTGACCTATAAACCATTATACGTCCTTCGTATTACGTGGGGACTCAGTATCCAATATGGATTTTCCCTTTTTTGGATTAGCTTTAATTCCCCTCTAGGAAACCATGAACCCCAAGAACTTTTCCGTCAAGACCTCAAAGGCATATTTGGCTGGGTTTAACTTCATGTGATACTTCCACATTACCATGAAGGTCTCTTCAAATTTGGTGAAGTGCCCTTTGGCCTTGGGCTTTTTACGAGCATGTCATTGATATATACTTCCATCTTTCTCTTGATCTATTCCTTGAACATAGCATTTACCAACCTTTGGTATGTAGCCCCCACGTTTTTTAGGCCAAACAACATTACTTTGTAATAGTATATCCCTCGATCAGTAATGAAAGACATTTTCTCATGGTCGGGCTTGTACATTCTAATATAATTGTATCCCGAGAAAGCATCCATAAAACTAAGTAGCTCATTCTTGGAGGTTGAATAGACTAGAGTGTCAATTCATGGCAGGGGGAAGCTATCCTTCGGGCATGCTTTGTTCAAGTCAATGACATCCACACACATTCTCCATTTTTCATTCACCTTCTTGACCAACACCATGTTTGACAACCACTCGGGGTAATGCACCTCTCAAATGAATTCAGCCTACTGGAGCTTATCGACCTCTTCTATGGTGGCCTAATTCCTATCAACAACAAAGCTTCTTCTCTTTTGTTGCACTAGTCTCGTAATTGAACTGGCATTTATCTTGAGCACCATGATCTCTAGGTCAATCTCGAGCATATCCTCGTGGGTCCAAGCAAAGACATCTTTGTTCTTGGCCAGTAGGCCATCAAATGGCCTCGATGATCACTTGAGAGCTGACCGTCGACTTGAACAATCCACTCAGGGGTAGCATCATCTAACCTGAACTTGAGCAGATCTTCCACAGGCTTAACCGGTCTGAAGGTTTCCTTTTATTGTCTACTACTTATGGAGGCATTGTAATATTCTCGGGTGATAGCCCGATTACCTTTAACCTTGCCTACTTTGTGTTCTATGAGAGTTCTATGAGGAACCGCATCATTAAGTGGTACATGGGAGTGATGGCTCTCATTTGATTGAAGGCCGATCTCCCGAGGATGGCATTGTAGGATGAGGCATAATTCACCACCAAGAAATCTACTTCTTTAATGGTTTTCCTTGGCCCAACTCCCAATGTCACAGGCATGGTTATGGATCCTATCGAGAATAATCTATCCTCGATAAAACCCATGAGTGGTGACTTCACCGGTTGGAGCTTCTCTTCTATGATCCCTATCTGTTTAAAAGCTAATAGGTACAGAATATCAAAGAAACTCCCATTATCAATCAGTACTCTTTGGGTTTTGTAGCATGTAATCATCATTGTGACAACTAGCACATCATTGTGGGGGTAATAAAACCCGAGGGAGTCCTCTTTGGTGAAGGTGATTAAGGGGTCTGACCTCCGAGTTTGTTTAGTCGGCCTTTTGATCATATAAATACTTTATTCTTCGGGATTCCAAACTCTCCTAGCATAAGCCTTTCGAGGTGAGTTTGATTCTCCCTCACTAGAAAATTCCCCCGGCTATTACTTGAATCTTGCCTAAGGGCTGGTGTTCATGTGGCTCTGCTTCAACCTGATGGAAGGGTTCCTAGTTTATCCTGGTTGTTTATTTTTCTACTATAAAATGATGCAATCTCCCTGACCTGATCAGGTTCTATATTTGTTCCTTAAGGTTGAAACACTCCTCAGTGTTATGACCGAGGTCCTGGTGGAACCAATAGTATTTATCCTTTGATCTCTTTATTGGGAGAGCTTTAAGTTTCCCTAGCCACTTTGAAGCAAGATCATCTTGGATCTCCATGAGGACCACTCGAGGGGTGTGTTGAGTGGGGTCTACTTTTGGAATTGGGATGCGAATGTCTTTGCCTTCCGCTTAGGCTGGTGTGAAGGATCTTTGTGCCAGCATCCCTAGTCAGTCCTCAAGAGTCCTTCTATTCTTTTTCTCTTCTCTCTCTTCGCTCGGGGTTCTCCATCTCTATCTTTCTGAGCATTAATAGCGTCTTTAGTATTCATATGTTTTTTTGCCTTAATCATTAGCTCCTCCATGTTGTTCGATAGGGATTTAAACAGAGAGGAGAAATTTGGAGGGCTATAGTCCTCCCATGAAGGTGGTGATAACTACCTTCTCGTCAGGGTTGTCTACTTGTAACACTTCCATATTGAGCCGGGTGGCATAATTCCTTAGACTCCCCATGTTCTTGATTGATTTTTAGAAGATAGGTTACAGGCTTCTAGAACCTCTGGCCATTGATGAAATGGCTCATAAACTGCTTGTTGAGATCTATGAATGTGTTAACTGATCCCAGATTCAACTTCCCGAACCAAGCCCGAGTTGAGCCTTTAAGGGTTATTGGGTAGGCTCTACATATAATCTCATCAAGCACGGCTTAAAGATGCATGAGGCTTTTGTATGTTTTTAAATAATCAAATGGATCTTTCATCCCATCGAACACGTCCATCTGGGGAGCCCTGAACTTGTTGGGGAGTGGACAACTAATTACCCTTGCCGAGAAGGGTAAATCGGTCCTTTATACTAGGTCCTCCATGGTAGCGAGGTCCTTTCCCTTCACCGGTTACATGACTTCCCTTAGCTTATTCTAAACCTCTCTCAATTGGTCCTCCCATGTGCCATGCGGTGATTTATGTTCTGCCTCGTGGCTCTGGAGGCTTGGTTCAATGGTCGGGGGCTTTCTTGACCTAGTGGCATCAGTCTTCCCTATTCTCTCCCTTTGCTGGCTTTCGGACAGATTTGGGGCTTCACTTTACTATCCCTCTAGAGGCATTTACTCGTTCCAAACATAAACCTTATAGAGTATCTATTGATTTTGTTGAGTGATCTCTCACATGCTCCATGCAAGGTCTTGGACCTGTTGCTCAAGGTTTGCTCCACTCGCTTCTGTGTCTTGCTAGTTTTGGAGGTCATTGTTACCATAGATGTTTCGAAAGGTGACATTTCTTCTGGCATCCATGGATCTAGTTTCTACCATGCACTCTTAGTCCAAGGAAACCGAGTTAGCTACACAACTTGTCACACCACAAAATCCACACCGGTAGGGTCATGAATTTCGGCACATGACATTACATCATTCATTCATTCATATCTTGCATATGTACATATAAAATTTTCACTCATTCCTTTTTCATTCATACCCAGTGGAATCAAATATCATAAATTCATAACTATCTATATCTCATAAATCAACCTGTAATAAAATTTTCATATTTTTTAAACTTGAAAACAATCCATAAACATGTCTTGGCATTCCCATTCAAATAAACTAATAGTCCAACATAAACTGAATCATCATCTAAAAATCAAATATCAAGTCTAAACTAAAATCTACTAACATATTACATTATCTTAAATAAACTGACATAAAATAAAGTCTCTAAACTAAAATCAATGTCTCATAGCATAAATCCATTTAACGCTTTAAATCCAACCCATCCAACGGCTACTCAATTACTTCTTCATCATTTGTGGTGCCAAATTTAGTGTGATCTTAACAAAGTCAGCGGTAAACATTAAACTAAGAAGTAATGGATCAAGATTTAGCATGAATCAAAACAAAATAAATAGTTGCATACCTTTTAACAATATACAGAACTAAATAGTTAATCATATAAAAACATATATTGAAGTAGAAACAATTTTAAAGACATAACATATAGATGTTCTAAACAAAATAAAGCAAGTACATATAATGGAACTGAACAAAACATGACAGAACATATAAATCAGATACTTAAGCTTATACAAATAACAATTACACCATTTAATCCCCGGTGAAAAGGGTCAGACACATCATTTAATTCCCGATAAGAAAGGCCAAACACACCATTGAATCTCCAGTGAGAAGAGCCAGACACACCATTTAATCTCTCATGAGAAGAACCATGACAGTTCACACCATAAACCAGGTGTGATAGGTATCATCTCATATCTCCCTTAATGACAAAGGGTGGCTTATAACAGAAAATAATAACAATAATAATACATAACATATAACAAGTAATAGCAGAACATAAACAAATTCATAATAGTTTAAGGCAAAGATGCTTGATCCACCTAAGCACAGAATTATGGAACACATCAGATTCTTACCATAACAAATAAGAACATATCACATTCAGATCAGAAATCAACATATAGGGATCTTACAAAACAAGAGAATAGTCTCTACAATCCTAGGGAAGTAAATACCCAAAAACTAATAGTACTTATGTTCTTGAAAACATAAAATCACTCTCTAAAACCAATGATTTTGAAACCTTAAAATGGATTAAAACTTGTAATAAAACAATCTCTAACATGTAGAACATAAATCTAAAACAATATAGAACCTAACAATTTTACAAAACAAAACATGGTATTTTTCGTTACTTAAAAACTCAAATACTCTTTTGAAAACCATTGCCTTTTGCTTTAAAACGAGTCAAAAACTAGAGTAGATCTTTACAAAACAAGAATAAGGCACTTTTATGATCCTAATAGAATGAAAAAGGAATAAGTTTACATGTTCCCCTACAAAACCGATTTATCTCTTTTAAAACCATCTTCTACAACTTTAAATAAATCAAAATTTGTGAAGAATGGTTGGAAATCCTTTCAAAACTAGACTAATCTTTTAAAAAATAAGTTTTGAATCACATCTATAAACCTAGGGAAGGTACATTGGATGATAGTGAAATAGATACTTCAGTATTTGAGAGGTACTACAAATGTTGGTTTGGTGTTTGTTAAAATGGGTTGACTTGATGATTGTGCAGTTGGATTTGTAGATTTTGATTATATAGGTGATAATGACAAGAGGAGATCTTTGATAGGTTATGTCTTCACTCTCTCGAGTTGCACAGTTCATCGGAAAGTAACATTACAGATTATAGTTTTTTTGTATACAACTGCGGTAGAGTATTTAAGGTAATGACTGAGATAGTGAAGAACGCTATTTGATTGAGAGGCTTTCTTGGCAAGCCGGTCTTAAAACAAGGTTTGACTATTGTACATTGTAATAGTCAAAGTACTATATATTTGACTAAAATTAGATGTACCATGAAAGAACCAAACACATTGACATTAGATATCACTTCATTCATGATATCATCTTACAAGGCCAGATTGTTATTAAGAAGATTGGCACAAAAGGTAATCCAACAGACATGATGACTGAGTCAGTTCTTGCATTCAAGTTCAAGTGTTATTTAAACTTAATTTGTGTTTGCAATATTTGAGAGTTACCTTTTGTGATTGTTTGGAGAAGATGGGAGTAGAGTTTTTGTACTATAGAGCCTCGTAGAATTCAAGCCAAGGAGGAATTTTTTTTGGGAAAGTGTCTAGAATTCAGCCTAAGATGCAACCCAGAAGTGTGATCCAAAAAAAGCCCGATATGATCCATTTATGGGCCCATATTTTTTACTTGATTGGCATTCGACCATACCCGCATAGAGAATAAGGTTTTGGGCTATATATTTTGGGTTTCTTCTCTTTCGTGGGTAGAAGAGGTTGTCGCACTGTTCGTTGTAATCTTTGTTTTTGCTCACAGTGAAATCTCTCTCACCATTTTCTCCCATGGACATAGGCTTCAAGCCTCACCACGGAAATAGTCTCTTGATCTTTGTATGATTGTTGTTTTTCATTATTTTCTTTCTTCTATTTTGTTGTATACGAACTCCAAATTTAGGGATTCCTCACAACAAAAAGTCCATTGCAAATGTGATCATTTCAAAGCTTCCATATTTACTTTCTTTCTAATACTTGATATCATGTCTTATTAGTGGATGGTTCTCTCAAGGTTCAAAATGTTGTTGTCGAACAAATTTTCAGTCCCTCAAGGACATGATATGTATTGTGGAAACTTTTTTTTTTTTTTTTTTGGGTAGAGTGTTAGCTCAATTACATTCAACTTAAATTTCCTCATGATTAAAGATATCCATTACAAGAATGGGAGATATTCGTTGAGGGACGGTATACCATTCCATTTGAGAGAAATATGTTCCCTCTTCTACTGTGTTGTCATGGAATGGGCAGCTTTGTAGTTATCTCATAGAACATGTGAAATGGACACTTGAGGATATTGAAGAGCAATACTGTGGCAGTCTAATCTGATATTCCAAATCCTCCAGGAAACTTGAGCATATTTGTCATTAAACATCTTGACAATCAAACTACTGTCACCTTTAAGTGGCACATGAAAACTTTGAAGTTCCTTCACCAGCATGAATCCCAGATGAAAAGATATTGCTTCAACATTGGAAAGCTTTTTGGAACACTAGAAACATAATGGGAACCATAGAAAATATTCATTGATATTTTCCTAAAATATAAAACAAGCATGAAACTACACATAGAACTCATTACACTACTATAAACAATGGATGCACATATCTTGAATACTAACAATTACAAACTTCCACACATTGATAATTATGTAGTCCACATAAATAAATCCACTTGACCACCATTTGTGTTATATACTAAAGAAGCGCATATGTGCCCATACTGAACAGTTCTATAGTGTTTCCTCCATTTTCTTATTTTAAAATGTCAACCAATTATATTTTAATGTAAAATTTTTACTCAAAAGTGAAATAACATTTCACACAAATTGAAAGAACCTACACAAATCTGAATGCTAAATATAAGTGGATTTTAATATGATAAAGTGGATTGGATTTGGGTGAAGGATAACATGAAATCGAAACGAGAAAACAGAAATGCATAAGAACAATCATACAAAATACAAGAATTTATGAGATTCAACAACATTCCTACATTTACCGGTGAAGCTAATCAAGAAGCTTTCACTATAATGAAGATTAAAAATTACAAAAGTTCTCCCAAAACCCTAAAAAAATCTCTCACAAAATCCTGCGAAGAGGATTTAATTTATGGTTGTTCTCCATATCGTGCCAAACAGGTTGCACTTCGGGCTGCTTTCCGGTTGAATCTGACACAACATCATAACATATTTAATAAGCATCATGTAGTAACTACATGAAATTGACACATAATATTTCTTGTAATCTAATTATGAATATCCTGTACAGTTATTAGACTAGTTGTAATTACATATCACATATCCATAAATTTGTGGTTCTATGATGTTTTCTATATTTTCAAAGTTTTCATTCATGTTTCGTAGTTTTTTGTTTTTATTGTTAAAATAGTAATTTAGAATGAAACCGATAGAGTATGAATATGTATTGGCCAAAATCTATAACACATACCAAAGCATGGACTGAAACTTGGCAATATTTCTATTATCTATATAGGATATTTGGTCAGCCAAACCAAAAATACATGTCGGTAGAAACATATGGAAACCTAACAATATATTCACCTTGTTTCTAGCTCTCTATCTTTCAAAATTTCATCATTTTCGTTCTCTGCAGGTCTCTAAATTCTAACAGCTTCAGTGGACAAATTCCTCCTTCCCTTGGTAATTTATTGAAGCTTTATTGGCTGGATTTAGCTGACAACAAGCTTACAGGAACCATCCCAATCTCTAATGGCAGTACACCTGGTCTGGATATGCTAATCCATACC
>JAOXJP010184533.1:0-12388 GCA_025762735.1 Platanus orientalis
TATCAAGACCATTAGTTGCTTAATGGGTGCTCAAACCCTTATATTATGGACAAAAATAATCCATGTCCATTAGATTAAACATCCCCAAACGGTCAAATGATCTTGGCCATTGATTGCCAACAAATTTTTTAAGTTTAAACCATTATATAGGGTTTCTACTACTTTGAATCAATCCTGGATCGATCCAAGTTTAAAAAACACTCAAAAACAGCAACCTAAGAGTTGCTGGATCGATCCAAACAAGTTTGGATCGATCCAAACTATTTGGATCGAAGTGATTCAATCCTGGATGGATCCAAATTCTCTATAATCCTTCTTAAAGTCTTGAGAATGTTATAGATGACTTTTAATCACCCCCATGTCCCGGGAAGGTCAAAGGACCTTGGGAAACCCGACATGAGACCTTGATTCACCTTGACAACCATACAATACCTGATTTACATTGTGTAGGCTTGAAATGGATCATGAATCCTTCGAGATGACTTGCCGACTCCCGGAATGACTCTTGAGGCTTCCTTGAGATTAATGATGATCTTCATGTAGCTTAGACTCAAGGATCACTTAGACTCTTACATGACTCAGTTCATGTCCTACTATATACAAAACATGTATTTTACAAACTCATGGAATTTATAACATATTACATTTACACCCACTACTAATCCAGCACCAATGAGTAGCCTCGAATCCCACAGTCACCGAGTTTGAGAAGGTGATGTATGAATATCTATTGAGGCAGGGAGGGCCTAATGGTCATGGCATAGTCTCTGAACCACCTTCTTCTAGTGCTTTTGAACAGGGTTCACCCTTTGGTCAGTTCTACAGACAGGGCCCCATATATGTCACAACCTCACTTTAAACTACCACGCAAATATAGCCAAAGCATCACTCCATGTTCGACTTCAAGGAACAATATGGTCCATTAATTTTAAGTAGGAAAGGGAAGGATGTTACTACCCCTTCTAAAGAGGATGAGACCAATACGAGGTTGGCTAAGCTCACAGCATAAGTGGAGTTAATGAATAGGAGGAAGTTTCCCATGTCTATGGACTTTGAGGATCTTTGTATCCACCCTGGGGGTGTGCCACAGCCAACCTTCCAAATGCCTAATGTCAAGAAGTATGACGGTACCACCTAACCAAGGATGCATCTATGCATGTACTGCAACACCATGTTCTAATGGGGGCATGATGAGCACATCCTAGTGTAGATGTTTGGCTAAATCTTATAGAAGAATGTAGGGAAATGACTGGCAAGCCAGGACAAGAGCAATATCAGCACATGGAGGGCCTTGACACGATCATTCCTCAACCACTATAAGTTCAACCATGAGATACTGTCAACTAGGGAAAAAGTAGAAGGGATGAGACCCCTCATAGGGGAGAATATCAGGGATTTTTCTTATAAATAAAGACTGAAAACCTCCAACCTGAAACACCCTATGTTTGAAGAGGACATGATATTCACCTTTTTTAGGACATTGGGTCCCACCTACCAGTTGATGCTCCTAACTGCCTCACAGAGAAACTTCATCGAGGTCATCAATAAAGCCATAAAGGTTGAGTTGGCCATCAGAGCAAGGCTTGTATAGAATGCACCTCCTGTCCCCACCAATTCCACTAGACAAGTACCAAAGAATTAAGCAGTCACCCATCTAGAGGCTAGCACAGTACATTCAATTGAGGTCCCTCGGCCTAGTCAGAGCAATGGTTATGTTATGCCTTAGCAGTAAATGACCCAAAGCTACCCCGCAGCCATGAACATTATTCCCCCTCAGACGCAATAGTTCTACTAGCCAAGATACCTGGGTGCACCCAGAGAAGAAAAGAAAAAGAGAAAGTTCACCCCATTTCCATATTCTTACAAGTATATAATAGAGTATCCTGTCAAAAAGAGGTTGTTACAGTTATTGGACCCGAGACCCCCACCTTACCCCTTGCCCTACCACTACAATCTAGTGGAACACTATGAATACCACCAATCCCTAGGGCACACCATCGCTAGGTGTTTCTATTTGAGACATGACATACAAGACCTGATTGATGAGGGTAAGGTATTGTTTAACCCCACACCCACAAATCCTCTACCAAATTTAAACATCATCTAGAATCCATTCCCCGACTATCAACCACCTAAAGGGGTCAACATGATCAGTCTCTCCAGCACTCAGTTCAACCCCTCCAAATTCATCACCAAGATTTCAAAATCCAAAAATACCATTTTCTTGCCTAATACAAACCTAGTATCCATGTTGAATGAATACACCCCTTCCCCTATTCCTCCTCTTGAATATAAGCATTTGCTCGCAAATATGTGGGATATAGCCCGAGACAGCCTAATAACTATCCTTCCTCCCAGTAGAGAGACATACAAGGAAGGTTCAGCAAGCTACGACCCATTTTCATCCCCTCATATCATTCCATCACCATCACTATATTCATAACTCACCAAACTTTCATTCCCTTCCAAGTCATCAACATCCCCCACCCACTAGAATATAGTATTTGCTAAATAGAGTCCCTTTGGGCTATTTAGTCAATGAAGTAGTAGATCCTAAATTTACAGAAGAATAATTATAAGAACTCACAGCCTTCATCATCAGGTCAAGCAGAGCTTTCAAGCCAATCACATATCTACCCCCAGAGGGGAAGGGGAAAGAGAAAATGGTAGAAGAAGAAGCTGAGACAGAGGCATAGAGGAAAGTTAGAGAAGAGGAAGAGAGGAAAGAGAATGAGATTTTCAAAGTAGCTATTTAAAAGTCTCACCTATTTTTTATTAAGCAACTGTTCAAGATGCCAGCACAAGTTTCAATCATGGGTTTATTGTTAACGTCCAAGCTACCCAGAGAAAGATTTCTAGGCATATTTAGAAAGTCCTTTGTGGATGCATCAATCAGACCAGATAGACTTGAATACATGGTGGCCAGAGAATTGACACCATGGGTCATAACATTTTCTGAGGATGAGATTCTTAAAAGTGACACTATGCATAACTGGGCAATTTATGTCACAGTCCATCACTCTGACATGTGTATCCCCCTAATTTTGGTAGACAATGGGTCTGCCCTAAACATCTGTACACGAGACACATTAGATACTCTGAAAATACCCCAAGAATATGTGAGACCCACTCCCTATGACATAAGGGCCTTCGACAACTCAGTTAGTCATGGCTAAGGAGAAGTAGACATTCCCCTATTGATAGAAGGGAGAATGTTCCACATTTAATTCCAAATACTGAGCATACCATCCTCCTTCACAATATTGTTTGGAAGACCATGGATCCACCAAGCAGGTGCCATGCCATCCTCTCTTCACCAAAAGGTCAAGTTCATCATCGACAATGAGGTCGTCACCATAATGACATACACAGATGTAATCACCATGGTAGAGCAGAAAGTACTAGAAGTACGGAACCTACAAACCCAAAAGACTTACACCTCATACAAGTTTGAGGTGGTGCACACAGAGAGAAAAGCAGGAAATCTGAAAAGGATGGCTAAGGGCCTCCCACCTGAGTTCGCATGATGGCTAAGATGAAATTCAATCCAGACAAGGGTTTAGGCAAGTTCTCTCAGGGAAGGAAAGACCCTATCAAAGTTGTCAAAGTCCTATGCAAGGTGGGTTTAGGGTTCAAGTCCTTACTAAAGCAACAGTTCAAGTAAGGCAGAAAGAAGAAGAGGGCCAGCCACAAGCCCCTCCAGCATTATGCCTCCAATTCTGAACTACCCACCTCATCCACGAGGACCTGTATCACCTTGCCTGCAAAGATACGAACTCCACCCTTCTTACCAGTACCACCAGAAACTAGCACAGAATATACGCAATTCAAGCCAGTTATTATCCCTCCCCCAAACATCTGTCATTATTTTGCCTACCCTCTTAAGGCTGCTCTTCATTCCCCCATTTCCAACTGTAAGTCGTCTGTCCCTAAGGTCGGGAAAAGTTCAACCCCCAACATCTGAAAACATAAGGAAGACAACATAAATCCCCTAAGTCTACTCTCTCTCCCTGAGACCTCATAGAAGCACTGCAATCAGTCATTGAAAGTGGAGAATTAGACTTAAACTAGCTTGACCCTAACCAAGTCAACATGCCGAAAATATAGGTGTCTGTAGACGCCAAAGAGCATATCAGATGAGCCAACTCAACTATAGCAGAGGACCAAGTGATTGATTGATTGATTAAGGAAAGAAGCTAAGATGAGTTGACTTCTTGCACTTGTTCTTGTTTTATCTTTAAATGTCTTAGTCTTTCTTTTTTTGAAATACCACCTTGCAATAAGAACTATGTAGACTTGATCCCTACTAACTCACACTGTCAAAGCATTTGACCAATGCAATTGTAAGGGGTACATAGGCAGCCTGAGACACAACTTCGGGTCTAGTCGCTTTTGAGAAAAAAAACCTTTTCGTTTTGTTTCTTTACCCTTGTAGTCAAAGAACTATGTGTAGTTTGATATTGATAGACTAATGTTTTTAAAAGCACTTGTGCTTAAAAGTTATGTAGAAAACTTGAGAAGTAACTTCAGACTCAGCTACTTTTCAAAAATATAAATTTAGTCAACCCCTCAAGACCAAAACTATGCGGGACTTGATCCTAGCTAAACAACTTTACTAAGCTTGTGATCAATGCAAACATCGGGTATATAGGTAACTTAGAGCATGATTCCAAGTCCAATTGCTCTTTGTTAATGTAAAGTGTTGCAAATCCCATGAACTATAAAATACAGAGCAATATATAGACTATGACATGTGTGGAGTCATGTTGTAGTCTAAGAGTATCGTGGTCTCAAGCCACATGAAGAACAACTTCAAGACTTAAAGAAAACATCATGGAAAGCTAGCCAAAAGCATACAAGGCATTCTAAAGCATTCACAACTCATTCCAAGATCAAAAAGGTAAAACAGGTAAAGTATGTGAATTAAAGGTCCAAAGAAGGGTTTTGAAGACATAAGAACCTTCCCAGACCAAGGAGGAATGATCGCAAAGTCATTGAAACCCTCTAAGTACACTTTTCGGGCATTACAGGATAGTAGGATCGATCTTGGATCAATCCAAACCTCCTGGTTCGATCCAAATAATTTTGATCGATCTAGGATCGAACCAGAAACTCTCGAGTGCCTTTGACTGAGATTTCAACACTTTTGGATTGAACCAAAGTGACTAAACTCACAAAAAATGAGTGTAACGGCTAGAAAATCTTGTAAAAATGGAAAATAATGAATGAAAATTAAAAATAACCACTAGTGATGATTCCCATCCAATGGACAACAAGGTCCTAGCCTCATTATAAATTAGGGTGAGCACCGAAAAGCAAAGTAACACTTCCGAATATATTTTTGAAGAAATACTTTGCCCTAATATTCTCCAAAGTTCTGAGAGAGATTTTGGTCTCCATTAAAGTGCTCATAACCCCCTAGACTACAATAGGAGAGAGAACGATTCAAAGCCACCTCCTTGCTCCTGCTAAGGCATATCTTTAAAAGGAGATGTTAAGAGTTATTCTATCGGAAACTTGATTGGGATTCGAAAGTTACATCTTGCTCAAGAAAGAGTGATCCCACACTCTATGTATGGTAACATCAACCTTTAAAAGGTATGTAATGCTAGTTTAATTTAATATTCACTTGTGATTACTCTCACCAGAGACACTGAGAGTTTGGCACTGCTACTGGAGACACCGGTAGTGTAGACCTAAGCACCTCGTCATAGGTGTACACCATTCCCGCTAGAGACACCAGGATTAGACTCAGCACTATCGTTGGAGACACCGATAATGTAGACTTAGCACTTCCATTGGAGACATCAGAAGTGTAGAGCACACTTGCCGGAGACCCCAAGTGTAGTAGATAGGCCTTATTTAATTTTAGCCATGATTGTACTTGTTCAATCTTAATAAAATTATTTAGCTTGGTTGTGACCTTTTGAAAGTAGATGTAGGCCTTATGCCGAACCACTATAAATCTATCGTGTTGTGTGCTTAATGTTTGTCTTGAGTTATTGCATTTATATTATCATAACAATTGTTAGCTTATTCATTGTAATTGTGCACATAACAATTGGAACTAAAAAGGACTTAAACAATTTAGTATAGGGAATCTATCAGTTATATTCCTGCTCTACTATAGGTAACACTATAGTGTATGATAGAACCTTGTGGTCTATGATTGGTTCATAGATATTTAATTTACATATCAAAATTCTTTCTCTGAAATCAAACAAGATTAAGTAAATTAAGGAAAAGGGAATTAAAATTTGAATTATCATATTCCCCCCCTCTAGGATCTTTACTGGACTTTCACTCTTCGGGTATTAAATACCCTTTCATGTAAATTCAAACTAAAAACTTTTTCTTTCTAAAAATAAGAACAAAAAGAATGGAATGATGAGGAAATGATGCTAAAAGAGGTGATTGACACCTTTGAACATCAAGAAAACCATAATCTTCCAATGGTAGATGACCTCCAAGAGATTAATCTTGGGTCAGAAGCCACACCTAGAATTGTAAAAATTAGGACCCCCAGCATTTCAAATCTATAACATGCCCTGTTAAACTTGTTTCAAAAGTATATAGACATCTTTGCATGGCCCTATGCAGACATGCCTAGTTTAGACACAGACCTTGTCACCCACAAACTTCCCACTAACTTGGATATTCATCCCATCAAACAAAAGCCTATGCATCTATGACCAAAATGGTCCCTAACCCTTAAAGAAGAAATACAAAAATAACTAGAAACCAACTTCCTTTTATCCATCCAATATCCCCAATGGTAAGCCAACATCGTCCCTATACCTAAGAAGATGGCAAGGTCTGAATGTGTTTTGATTATAGAGACTTAAATAAGGCTAGTCCCAAAGATGATTTTCTTTTACCCCACATTGACATGTTCATTGACAGTACTATTAAACATGAGATGATGTCCTTCCTAGACGGGTTCTCGGGTTACAATCAGATCAAGATGTTTGAGGAAAACCGTGAGAAGACTACCTTCACTACCCCTGAGGGCATATTTTTCTACAAAGTTATGTCATTTGGTCTCAAGAACGTTGAGGCAACATATCAACGGGTCATGACTATCCTCTTCCATGACATGATCAATAAAGAGATGGAAGTCTATGTTGACAA
This sequence comes from Platanus orientalis, assembly GCA_025762735.1. Lineage (NCBI taxonomy): Eukaryota > Viridiplantae > Streptophyta > Magnoliopsida > Proteales > Platanaceae > Platanus > Platanus orientalis. Next base: position 7,132 of record JAOXJP010184533.1, read on the forward strand.
TATGATTGGTAAGTCCTGCCATTAGAAAAATCATCTGAAATATCTACGAAAGTTGTTTGCCCATTTGAGGAAATATAGACTAAAGCTAAAACCAAACAAATGCATCTTTGGAGCCTCTCGTGGAAAGTTGTTAGGCTTCATCATTAGTGAAAGAGGCATAGAAGTTGATCCCTCTAAGTCTAAGGTAATCATTGGAATGTCTACTATTGATGTATGTCAATCCCATGGTCAATTGGGTAGTGGTAGGAGTCTTGTAAGTGTCCTATGATCTCACAAGTTCATCACATGAAGCCAAGAAAGACTAAAGACCCAAGGAGGAGACCGAAAAGTTGGCACACCATGGAAGAAATAAAGCATGCATGCATATCAATTAAGTGCCTTAAAATGAACCTAGACATGGTTTAGGTCTCACACAAATGCCTAAGTGAAGATACCCAATGACAGACCCCAATCAAGTGCCTAAATCATAAGTTCAGAAACTAGGAGTCGAAACTGATTGTGGATTTTGCAATCAATTTTGGAAAAAACGACTACGGATCTCACAATCGGTTTCGCTCATGAGTTTTGACTCAGTATGAGCCTACTAAGCCCAAAACCCATATGCCCAAACCGATTGTAATAAAAGTTTTGAGAAAAATTCTCAAACTCGAAATTGGTTTCAAAACTCATAATCGACTGTGAATCTATAGCACAGTTGAAATCAATTGCGAGTACACCTCACACAAAAAAGGATGTATGCAGTTTTCTAAGCCACATTCAATATATCAGTTGCTTTATTGCCTAACTTACTCCCATTTGTGAGCCTTTGTTCAATTTTGCTGAGAAAGAATGTTTCAACCAAATGGAACAACAACTACCAGGTTGCCTTTGACAAGATCAAGAAATATCTGCTAAGCCCACCCATATTGATTTCTCCAGAACCAAAGTGCCCACTGATTTTGTACCTAACTATGCATGACAACTCTATGGGGTGTGTATTAGGACAACATGAAAGTTAACCTTCCAAGGTCCCATAGCTTTCTAGAGAAAGCTTTGAAAATCTCTCTGTGAGTCTTGTAAAATACGACATTCACCTAAGTGGGACGGGGGCAATGTCATAGATCGATCCTGCTATATATCATGACTGATGTGAAGCCACACGTGTCTTTAGGAATGATATTTAGTGCATATGTGTCATGGTTGATGTAAAACCGAGCAGTGTTTAATCATGATTACATTTTTCCATAGCTTTTCTAGGGAGAGCTTCACTAACATCCCTCCGGGAGTCCCATTAAAACTCAACCTTTCAAATGAATCAATGATCATTCAATTCAGCAAGTACACTACATGTCAACAAAGAAAATCTCATAAGAAACTTCAAACAACTCATACAACTTAAATCATCAAGCAAGCTAGAAGTAAATACAAGTACATAAGTCATCTGAATGGTTTGTATGTTTATAACTTTTGCATGATCGGTTTTCTGCAATGTTTCCAAGCAGTTGTGCCCAATGTCGATGACTTATATGTCTCCTAACGCAATGCATATGCTAACAGTAACACCCCAGAGCTAGAGAAAGTACCAATTGCTTGCATATAACTCATGGCTAGCCCATCTTTCCAAAACAAAGAAAGTCCCTCTCTCAGTTGATACCCGCTTTTGAAAATCAGAATGAAGGAATTGCCAAAACACCAAAAGAGTTGACTCTTAACCTGAGAATGTATTTCAAAAGAAATTCATTTCAAAACCCTAGACTCTAGAGTCAAGGACAAGTTTCAGCCCTACACTACTTCCCTACCAAAACTGTTCCATATTTCAAAAACTATCCACCCAATATCCATGAGTTATATACAAGGAAGAAATATTGTCTCTCTTAAGTCAAAATTAGGGCACTTTCTTCTTTGTTCTGTATGGCGAAGTCACACATACCAAGGAGGGGCATCTGTCAGCACCCAAATTTTGACTTGGGTCATCTAATGGAATAAGAACAGCACAACAGCATTCAGGCATCAAGACTCTAAGCACCCTTGGTTTAGGGAGAGTAAGCTTGGACTCTAGGAGGTTAGGCATTCCTTGAGAAGTTTTTCTAGATATTTCAGTCACAAATGAATCAGTCAAAGCACCTCATTACAACCTAAGTACACCATTCTAGGTCAAACCCTCATTCTTAGAAGAATATCAATGGGACTTTGAAGGTCAACATTTAAGAGTTCCATCCATGTTATCTGTAATTTTTCCAGCCTCCATAAGCCTTCCCTCAGCAAAGCATCATAAGGGGAAAATTACCATTTTACCTTTTACCTTCAAAGGCCTAGAATCTACCATTTTCCATTTAGATCACCCAAATTCTCCTACCTATATAAGCCTTCTTGTCATGAAGCATCATAGGCAAAGAATTCTAATTTTCACATTTTTCACCCCAACGGGCAAAAAATTACCATTTTACCTCAAAAAGTTACCATTTTACCCTTTTTGCCTTCAAGAATTTACCCTTGGACCCTCAAAGGATCCTAGAAGATTCTCTTATCACCTGAATGGTGTAATGTTAGATCCTATACATCCCCACTGCTCCCAATTCTAAGAAACTCACCACAGAACAGGTGTTCCTCAAGATTGGCAATAGCCAATTTCTCAACTTACAATAACCCTGACAAGAAAATGACCCCTAAAAAAGCTCTCAAAGATTCATCCGATCTATGAATCCAAAAAAGTCAATCGCCATTTCTCGGTCCCTATAATAGCTTCAAATCTTCAGTTTTGAGAAAGGAGATCCTAAGTCTCGAGCCCTTATGAAATCTTAAATCTTCCTCAAGGGGTCAAAAGGTGTTTTGGCTGCATTTCACCTATATAGAGCTAGAATGTTCCTTGGGTGCCCAAATCAGGATTAGTTGGTGCCTATCTCTCCAGAATCGTGATGCCTTCAAAAAATCATCCACAGAACATGAGCTTTTGTAAGACTTATCTACTCAAATTCCCTCAATTACTCCAAAAAGAGTAATAGATTAGGCCCAAATATTAGGTTCTTAATCGACTCCCAAAAATTCACCCGAACTCTGAAATTCAGTCTATCAAAGGCAATTTCTCAACAATTCTAGGGCCTCCAAAGTATCAACTTCCCACTAGATTTCAGAAACTCAGTGTTCCTAACCATCATTTATGACCAAGCTAGGTCAAAACACTTTTTGTATGCACGTTCCTTTAATTAAATTGAGGAATATTCCTAACAAGGACCAGGCGCTTGTACGGAGCTCAGATCCACTACGCGTAACAACCTGGAGAGCCCCTATATAAAGAGGGCAACCTCTAAGATGAAGGTAGGAAAAAAATAACATAAAAAAGGGAATACCAGAGAGATTTTAGAAAGATGGCTACTGACTTGAGCATTAGAGGAGTGTAGGCCAGTGCCACACCGACGCTTTTCACTAGCCTGGTGCAGGTGGGATCCTACTGTAGTTTCCAGATCAAGGTCAAACAGAGGACCATCTTAGTGTCCATTGGCTTTTCTGCACACAAAATTCAAGCATAATGTGTGTAGGACCTGGAAAGCTTGTATCAGCACCAAAAAATGATAAGCACGTGCCCAAAAGATGGGATAGTGAAAAGGAACTACAAGATTCCATGGTTTCTCTAGGCGGAGCTTTTGCTTAATCAGCGAGAGCTCCCTCAGATTTCACCGATGGAGAGGGGGAATAGAAGGTCATCAGCAGGCAAGATAGCAAGAATAGATGGCTGGACCGCATGATACAAATCAAACGATAAAGCGAAAACACCTATGAACAATAGAGCTAATAAATACCTGTCTTTCCCCTCTCTTTTTAGCATCTCAGTTCTTGTTCTAGGTTTTTAATATGCTATTTTTTGGAGCTAATTACTAGGGTTAGGGTTTCTTGATAGTAGAAGCTTCATTCTCCTTTCAATCGCCCAAGTAAGGATCAGTAGCATAATTTTTTTTAATTTATAGCTCAATTCGTAGAGTTAAGGTTTCTATTCAGAGATTTTCCATCTTTTTTTCAAGGGTTTATCCATAACTTGAATGAGGATATTTGTGGTTCTTATTGTTATTTGTTTTAATCAATCTGTTAATTAGGTTTTTTAGCAGAATAAATGGCTTCATTGAAGGTGATTTTTTGTTTTTGTGGCTTTGATAGTGATGAATTCCATGGAGATTCCTAAGGTTGAAGGTTTTATCAAATCAATTTCGGCGTCATTCATGACGAAGAACATCTCCGATAATTTATTTCTAGTAAGTTCATAAATATTTTTATTTTTATTTTATTTAAATTTCAAAAATGGTCGATGATTATATTTGGATGAAAGAATGACGCGTATGCATATTGTCTGAACAAAGGGACGATTGCATGTTTTGCTCATTTCATTCACATTTTTTTTTAATTTCTTTGATCGCATTTCATCAGAAGATGAACACCCGTCAATTATCTCTTATGTTGATTCTCCTTTGTCTAATGTCGTTTGCAGGATTAGCTTCTTTTTTGTCCAATGACTTGCTTGGAGTCACTCCCAAAGGCAAGGACTTGTTTATCTTCGTATATTTTCTCTGTTTTTTCCCCTAAATTGAAATCTTCATTATTACTCCCTTTTCTAATACTATTTAGACTTCCTTTACTCAGATGTGAAATACTTCAAGTCAAATATCATTACATGCAAGGACAGAACAAAAACTAGTATGCTTATCCATGAATAGTATAAGGTATAAACTCCTTGATTCTAGATTATTGTGTACTACTTTCCTTTGTAAATTGATGTCATTGAGATGTGATTTTCTTACAGTAAATAGAATGTGTTCACTATAATGCTATAATGGAACTGATGAGGTGTTACACCCCAAACCTGTAGTGCACTAATGAACCCGAAGTCCGATGTGCGGCATTCCCAGAACTTATACTTATACTTATATATAAATATGTATAAGTTATATATTTTGTTATTATTATTTTTTATATATATAGTGGAATATCATATCCTAATCATCGTATCACAATAATCTCTCTCGCAGCGGAATAATAAATCAAACCAATCTCATATATAAAATAACTTCAATCTGACAAACTAAAGGATATCAAATAACTGTAATGTAACTAAATCTGAAGATACAACTAATTCTCACTACATAATCATATGAAATAACATCAGTTTGACAAACTAAAATATATCAAATAACTGTAATGTAACTAAATCTGAGGATACAACTGATCCTCACTACATAATCACTCATGCTAAAAATAAACTAGCTAAGTACTGAAAATAACTCTCCACTCA
>JAOXJP010184544.1:0-12388 GCA_025762735.1 Platanus orientalis
TATTTGGATCCCTTTTATTTTAGGGGCGGCGGGGGGATGTTTGGGGGGGGGGAGGGTTGCTCCCACTATCAATGCCAGGGGGTTTTAAGGGGGGACGACATTGGTGGGCCTAGGGTTTGGGGGCAGTGCCCCCCGTTAGAAAATTTTGGTGTTTTTTACATTAAAAATATGTAATCTAACGGTTAAATTTGGACCATTTATTATAAGGTCAGATCTAAGGGTTGCGAGTGTTTTTTTTTGGATTTATCTCTTATGTGAGGATCTTTTAGGGTTCTTTAAGGGAGGTTTTTTGAGAGGCCTTTTGTGGGACTCTTTAAACCAATTTCTAATAAAAAAATAAAAAAAAGATTTATTTTGAGGCAATATAGGGATCGTCCGATAAAAAATGATCTTGCATCGGATCGGATGATTCATCCTAAGGATCAGATTATCCCATTGGGATCACGAGTTAGGTCCTATCTCGATCCAGATTAGACGATCCGATCATGAATTGTCTGAGTTTTGAAACCATGGTGCTTGCCAGTATTCCCAACTAGTTCCTATCCCTGTTCAAGGTGACGGTGTCTATTGCTGATAGGATAGAGACGTGTTTTAGGAATTTTCTCTAGAATGATGTTGAGGACTAGAGAAAGTATCATCTTATGGACTGAAAGTTGGTTTGTCAGCCATTGTTGTGAGGGGTCTTCAAATTTGTAAGGTTAGGATTCATAATCAGATCCTGCAAGGTAAGTGGCTTTGGAGGTTTGGAAATGAAAGGTAGAGCCTTTGACGGAAAGTTATTGTGGATAAATAAGGTTACAACTCGGTGTGGGATTCGAAAGAGGTGAGAGGGGCTTATGGGTTTAGTATTTGGAAGTTTATTGTGAAGGGGAAGACTGCTTCCTGAACTTATTCAGTTATGGGGCAAGGTCACGGGAGGATATCTGGTTTTGGAAGGACAATTAGTGTGGTGGCTCCCCTCTCAAGGTCTTATTTCCTAGGATTTTCTTAATTGCATCGGATGGGCATAGTTTTGTTGCTGATAACTTTGATTATCAAGGTTGGTGTCTGGTGTCCTAAATTGCGGAGACATTTTATTGAATGGGAGTGGGAGGAGTGGAACGGGTTGTTTCATGATATCTTCAGAATGGCCAAGAATAAGAAATCTATGATGGTAGAATACATGTCTTGAGTTGGAGAAGTAAGATGGGTTCCTTTGCTTAGAAGATGACTAAATGATTGAGAAATTGAACCTATAGCTAATCTCCTTGGCATCATTGGAAATTATCATCCAAGGGCCAGCAGTGTGAGGATAGGAGGAGATGGGTGATGTTATCCTTTGAGATCATCTTAGTCAAATCATGCTACAAATCATATAATACCCACTTGATTTTGGACTTCTCTTGGAAACAAATTTGGGTTTCCTTGCACCTTTAAAGGTTTAGTTGTTCATATGGATTACTATCTGATCTAAGCATGCTGACGATTAACAACTTGGTTAGAAGAGGGCACACGCTTCCAAATGCATGCTTGCTTTGCATGGAAGATGGGGAATCAGTTCTCACCTCTTTACCCATTGCAGTTTTGCTTTAGAAGTGTGAGTAGCATTACTAGCAAAATTTGGGATATCATGGGTAATGCCAAAAGATGTTAGATCTATGGTTGAAGGGTGGATATCGCCCATGTTTAGTAGAAGAGGTAACGTCCTTTAATGGATCAACTTAGTGGCAGGGTGCTGGTCCATCTGGTTAGAGAGGAATAATAGAACCTTCCAAAACTACTCAAAACCCACCTAACGGTGGCTCAAATTCATGAAAGTCAAAAAGATGCTGTATGTGGGTGCTGAAAAGTAAAGAGAGTTGAAACTTGTATTGTAGCTTTTTGATGAAATGGCGATCAACTTCAATGTGCTTTGTCCAATCATGCTGCATTGGATTATGAGCAATGCTAATAGAGGCCTTGTTATCACAGTATAAGTTCATAGCACCCTTTACTGGAAAGCCCAACTTAGAGAGTAATAACTTTAGCCAAAGTAATTCATAGACTTCGTGAGCCATGGATCTATATTCAACTTCTGCACTTGAGCGAGCAATAACACTTTGTTTCTTGCTTCTCCAAGTGATCAAATTTCCTCCCACAAAGGTACAATAGCCAGAAGTGGATCTTCTATCCGATATAGAACTGGCATAATCTGCATCTGTATAAACTTCCACACTAATATCTCTTTTTGCAAACACCAATCCTTTTTCTGGATCACCTTTTAGATATTCGGTATTCTGTATACAACCTCCACATGGACTAGCGTAGGAGCATGCATAAACTGACTCACTACGCTCACAACAAAGGCAATGTCAGGACGTGTCAATGAGAGATACATCAGACATCCTACCAATCTTTTGTATCTATTGACATCAATAAGTCTTCACACCATTAGAATCATACGGTTTTTTATTAGGGTCCATAGGAGTAGTAACAGGTTTACACCAACACACTAGTATCACTGAAAAGATCTAAATTATATTTTCTTTGGGAAATAAAGATACCCTTTTTAAAGTGAGCAACTTTAATCCCAAGAAAATACTTTAACTGCCCAAGTCCTTGATTTCAAATTCATGTGCCAACTGAGATTTCAAATATTTTATTTCAGCTGCATCATTTCCAATAACCATGATATCATCTACATAGACAATAAGAGTTGTAATCTGATTCTCCCTTCTTTTCACAAACAAAATATGATTATATTGACATTGTATATATCCAATTCGTACCATAGCTGTACGAAACCTCTCAAATCAGGCCTGAAGTGATTGTTTCAACCTATAAATAACATTTTTTTAGCTTACAAATTCTACTTATTCCTAATGAAATTTGAAATCTTGGAGGTAACTTCAAATAAACTTCTTCTTCAAGATCTCCGTACAAGAAAGCATTCTTGACATCAAGCTAGAAAAGGGGCCAATTTTGGTTGGCTGCCAAGGCTAAGAGGACCCAAACATAATTCATCTTAACAACAAGAGCAAATATTTTATGATAATCAATGCCATAGGTTTGGGTATACCCTTTGGAAACCAGTCTCGCCTTATACTTGTCTATACTCCCATTAGGCTTTAACTTGACTGTGTATACCCACCTGCAACCAACTGCAACTTTCCCTTTGGGAAGAGTTACAATGTCCCATGTATGATTCTTTTCTAGAGCACACATCTCTTTTTCCATAGCCTCCTTCCACTGGGATTAAGATAGAGCTTCTAATACATTGTGAGGTATAAAGATAGAAAACAAGGCAACAAAAAAGAATGAAATGGATACAATGAACTAAAAGAAACATAACTGGAAATGAGATACTTAACGCAAGACCAAACACCTTTCCTAACAGCAATATGAAGGGTAGTATTGTCAAGAAAAACAGAGGAAGAATCAGGAGAATTACCTGAAATCGAGGAGATGTCATGGTGAAAAACATGAGGATCCTCCAGTTGTGCTGTTTTTTCTCGTCTCTTGTATGTTAGAAGAGGTTTGTCCTTAGGTTTTCCCCTACTAACATCATCCTCTTTTAAAGTATTTTGATCAAAGAGAAAAACAAGTACTGGAAGAGGGTCATCACCGGCAGCTGAAGCTTGTTCTCTCTAAACAGCAGACTTCCCAAAAGAAAATAAAGGGACAAACTCATGAAATGTTACATCCATAGAAACAAACCTTTTGGCGACATGCATTTCAAACATGAGGTCACGAGTCATCTACAAAAGATGCCTATTTTTGCGCTCAACAGCCCCATTTTGTTCTGGAGTACCAGGTCAGGTGGTTTAATGAACAATGCTGCAATTATCCAAGTAGGAAACAAGGAGAAAGACAAGTATTCACCACCATTATCACTACGCATAATTTTAATTTTCTTGTCAAATTGAGTATCAACCATTTTATGAAATGAAACAAACATAGAGAAGATATCACTCTTAGATTTCAATAGATATACCCATGTACAACGAGAAAAATCATCCACAAAAGTCACAAAGTAGTGAAAACCAGAAAGTGAAACAGGGCTGGTCCCCACACATCAGAATGTACAATTTCAAAAGAAGAATTGCTTTTATTAATGCTTATTGGATACGAACTATGACAATGATTTGCATATTCACAAGAGTTACATTGTAAAATACTAGATTTATGACATAAATGCTGAAACAAATGTTTAAGTAACATAAAAAATGGATGACCTAAACTCTTGTGCCACTAAAGCAAGGTGGGCTGCCCTTTATTTAGGGAGCTGAAAACTGCTGAACAAAAGAAGAAATGTGAGGTGTGTCATTCAAAACATATAGTCAATCCTCCTCATGTCCTCTACCAATTGTCATCCTTGTCTTTAAATCCTAGAACACACAATGGGTAAGAAAGAAAGTCACACAACAGTTTAATGAATTGGTTAGATGACTATAAGATAAAAGATTTAGGGTAAAATCTGGAACATGAAAAACAAAGAATACTGGTTAGGTGGGAGTGACTATAATGGACCCCTTACTGGCTATGGAAGAATAAGATCCATCTGTGATTTTGACATTATCTTTCCTAGAACAAACTAAATAAATAGATCCATCGTCTTCTTCGCCTGTATCTCCTAGTCGTCTCCTAGTGTGCTCTAATACCAAGGTAGAACTTGTATTGTAGCTCTAAAACACAGATAAAAAGAAGAAAGAGAGGGAGAAAGAAAGACTTGGGGAGAATCGTATGTGTGTATTAGGGTATTCTACACACCATACATGATATATATTTATAAGTGATTCAATACATCTCTTGTCTATGGGGGCAGCATACACCCAAATAGAAAAGTACACAAATAACCCCCATATACACAATCATATACTTCTATAAAGAGTTCCAGAACAAAAACATGAGTGGCATGAAAAGGGAGTGGAATGTTAGAGTTTGAAGAAATGTAAGGTAGTAGCCGCTGTATAGGCTAGAGGAGTTTCTGTTCTTTATTTTTGTTTTATGTGTTCGGTTTGCTTTTGTATGGCTTCTACAAGTTTGCTCTTGTAACTGGGGTTGCGGATCCCTCATCCCCATTTTCAATGCAATTCTAATTCTTTGCTCATCAGCTTATCAAAAGAAAAAAAAAATTGCAAGAAAACTCTGCTCCAATCAACCCTCCCTATTTTCTGGCTTTTCCCCTCCAACTGTTGGGTCTCACACACATTTCTTCTTGAATGGTGGTAAGTACACCTTAGTCTCACATGATGCTGGGAGGTTGATGCATGGTCTGATGGGTTACTAAGCCCATTTGAACCCCTAGCAAGATTCTATCAGCCTCTGTGTCAGCATGGGACTCTGGGAAGAAGTCAACTAGGTGAGACTTTGAGGAATGAAGTGTGGTGAGAGCATGCTACCATGATAGCAATATGGCAAAAGCAGCCTTAGATATCAATGTGCCTGATCTGCTCATGTAATATATGATTCAGTGTTCAATGCTACTCTTATTGTCACAATAGACCAGAATGAACTTAGAGACGAACAGAACCATCTCAGCTGTAGTGTTGGGTGGCTATGGCCTGAATTCAGCTTGGGAAGAACAATGAGCAATAATGGCTTCCTTGAGATTTCTAGGGATAAGAGAGTTATACTAAGATTCACAATCTAATCTGCATCTCTTAAATTGGGATATAGTTGCTAGGATGTATATATGATTAAAGAATTTATCCCTCACCTGTAGTCTAGTCTGATGATCTTATACAGAAATTTTTGTATAGTTCATGTTTGGATGTATATTTTTTCTTCGATGAATGAAGTAATCTAGAATGTTGTCTTAGAGTTGGGGTCTGTAACTGGTGCTGATTTTTTCTATTCCGTTTGGGTTTACTACATTGTTCTCTATGTTTTTATTACTGTTGTTTCTCTGGTGAAATGTGTCTTTAATATTAAACTGCTTATTTGTTTATTTATAACAGACCTCTACATTGGAGCAAGAGGCATATCCAGCTTTGGATGAATTGACTTCCCAAACCAGCACACTTAATCTCCAACGCGTTAGACATATAAAGAATCGTCTAGTTGCATTATTTGGGCGTGTTCAAAAGGTGAATCATATCTTATTGTGGTCATTAATAAAATATCATGCAAAATGAGTGACATCTGATAACTGGACTAGCTTGCATCTTAGACTATTTTGGTCATGAACTACTAGCATATCTACGTGTAATTTCTTTACAAATAAATTAATGAATATTGATTGTTTACTGTCCTAGAAATTACAAGGAAAGATAGAAAAAATTGTTAGCTTAAGAGATTTGGTGCTTTTTGATGCCCTTATCCTTGGTGATAATTACTGGACGGTTAAGAATCAAGAAATAGTGGGAACCAAGTAATACTACAGTGGTATTATATCAGCATAATACCATAGAAACTATATCATACATATGGTGTGCATGAAAGTGGCATCTGGACTCATCACTTATTGATCCCATTGAGATCTCTTAATCGAATAGATCAGCTTCTTCAGATGGTTGGAACCCTCCAATTAATTGAATGTTGTTTAATTGACCACTGCCCATTTTCTTTGAAAGGATGCAGTTGGTCAAATGGTTAGGATATTTGAGTAAGCTAATTTTGGTCTAGAGGACTTCTAGGTGTGTAACAGTCTGGGTCAATGAATATGAATGCTTCATGTAAAATAGACCATGAAATTTTCTTTTTACACTGCTATGGCACCATTTGATGTTCCATTATTCCCCAGTAGCCAATGTAAGAGGTGTTCAACTATCCCTGTACCTCTCCTTCTCTTACTCTGCATCCCTTTTGATTTTAAGGTTTTGATAATTTCCAAACAAAATGGTTAAGTTGAAGGTCACAAAATTCTAAGGAGTGGGAATGTGTTTGTTTCCAATCATACTTATACCTCTGTTTTAAATTGTGTAGTTGGCATTACAACCTAAGCTGTTTACGTTACGTTATGTTTTTTTTTTTTAATCAGTAACAAAGAATTTTATTGAAAAATAAAAACAGCAGACCACAAAACGTACAAGGAAGAATACAAGGACCAGAGGACGTAGACAATCTTGTAACCCTACCCTTAGCTAGAAGGTCAGCAAGGTTTCCATTAGTGCTCCATTCTGGTCATTTGAAAAATGCTAAACCCCATGTATTCTTGTTGTCTCTTTTAAGTTTAGAGGAAATTTTCTAATTCTGAATATCGGGATAGTTCTGATTTGTAACTTCATGTATTAGCACAGGTATAGTTTATGCTACAGCCATACAGGTCACCCCAGTGTATCATCAAGAGAGAGAGAGAGAGAGAGAGAAAGAGAGAGAGAGAGAGAGAGAGAGAGAGAGAGAGAGATGTACCAAGGTCAACAATGTCTGGGACATTGTTGCACAGAAGGTCAACTTGCTTAATTTTGGAAATCCGCACCTATAACTCGTCAGGTATGTGCACTCCCATGTACTTAGTAGTTAGAGGTGCAGCTTTCCAAAATTAAGCTGTTGACATTGACATTCAGTGTTTGGTTGAGTTTTAAAGCCTACATATAGGATTGAGGCTTCCACAGCCAACAAAATGTTCATATAACTGTTTTGATCAGGAACATAGTGGATATAATTCCTATTTTCATATTTTCATATAGATAAATAACAAGTAGAAGCAAAGAAATAAGAAAAGAAGATGAGAAGAAGAAAGGAAGAGAAGAAAGAGGAGAAAAGGGGCAGCCATAGGAGGAGGAGAGATTAAAGTTTGTTAGAACCTATTGACACCTCGTCCTCATTTATATTATAAAATATGAAGGGTTGACAAAAATACCATTGACTACATGTATTGTACTCCTTACGGTACATATACTAGTGTCAACACTCCCCCTCAAGTTGGAGCATAGACATCATTCATGCCAACAATCTGTTTTCTCAACACCAAATCACAAATGAAATGACAGTCTACTTCAATGTGCTTAGTGCGCTCATGAAAAACTGGGTCACTTGCAATGTAGATGGCTACTTAATTCTCAAAATGCATTGTTACCATCTCTTGTAAGAGTGACCTCAACCTGATGAGGACATCAAAGTTCCTCATCGGGTGTACCAGTGACAGAGGAGGATCAAGCCTCATTCACTATGGTTTGAGTAGCCTAGAGGCATGTGGGGCCCACCCAAGAGCACATGGAGGGGCTGGAATTTTATTAGATTGTTTGGTTTTTATGTCTGCTCATTTTGGTTTGATTCCCATGTAATTTGATTAGGTGTAGCATGAGTTGTTTGGGTTTTAGTGTATAGGGGCATGGGAGTCATTTTCTCATTTTTTAATGGACCTTTTTGTAAAAGGGGGGGGGGCGTTCTTAAAAAATCCTACTCTTTTATTTTTTTAATGAACAAAACTTTGAGAAAAACAAAGGGTGGCTGATGGCTGCACAAAAATCCAGAGATTGGAGTCTTAAGAATCCCTCTTAGATCGAATCAACCTTGGTGAGAAGCCAAGAACTGAGTTCCTTTGCTGTTCTCTGCAGTTCCTGGTATTGTATTTCATATTTTTCTATTTATTTCTCTATAATGTGCTGTGAATGGTCAAAGATGGATGGTGGATGTGTTTCCTACAACCGTGCCTTACTATTTCATTGATTTCCTGTGAGTTTTAAAGCGTAAGCCTCTTTGTAAACCTGCTGGATAATTTTCAGCACCCAGACTTGTGTTTTCCCTTTTTATCTTCCCAGCATTCGCACACCCTTGGAATATCCCGTGTTTCCTTGTGATGTGGGATCTCTATGGTTCAATCCCATGGTCACTACAACCCATTTGATGCCTTCTTAGTGATTGGAGTGAGTGCCCTTTTCTGTCATGAATTTTGAAAACCAGAAATCAGTTCTAGCTTTATAAAGTTTACTTGCTTTCATAGCCTGCTAATGATACCGATCGTGTTTATGTAATGAGCACGAGGACTTGACAACTAGTTGGGTTTATTCCTAAATGATGTTAGGACAACACTTAGTTTGGGAAATAAATTTTGCTTGATTGCTTTATACTTTTGGATTGTAGGCATATGCTTCTTGGTCAACATTAAATCACCCTCTTGAGACCCAAACTCACATGGTTGATGAGTAGGAAACTTGGTTATGCCGATCATTATTTTGTGTAATTTCGATTGATCTCTTTGCTGTTATATAACTTGCATGTATCCGGCATCACGACCACATCAATTCACATGCAGTTTGAGCCACAGCTCTATACTCTACTTCTGCACTTAACCTGGCTACTGCACTTTGCTTTTTTGCTTCACCACATGACTAAATTACCAGCAATAAAGGTTTAATATCCAGATGTAGATCTCTTGTCACTCTAACTACCAACCCAGTCTGGATCAAAATAACCAATAATCTGCATATCTTTAGAAGGTGTATAGAATATGCCTTTTCCTGGTCCTCCTTTTAAATACCTCAAGATTCTACATACAACGTTCCAATGTGACTGGCATGGAGTATGCATGAGCTGCCTGACAACACCTACAACAAAGACAATATCTAGCCATGTTACTGTCAGGTTAATTAATTGACCTACCATCTTTCTATATTTACATTGAAATCTTTTGGCGAAGAACCCTAAATATCATTGCTTGCTCAGCCTCAATCAGGTGATTTACTATTCTTTGATCAATAAAACTACTTGATTTTAGAAAGTAATGGTCAAAATCAACAAATGGGGAAAAAACCCAATAGAGTCAAGTTTGGTTGTGAAAACAATGCCCAAATGAGATTTGGGAATCATGTTAATCCAACCGATACAACATAGGATTGACCAACCTATCCAACTTGGTTGATACGAGTCCAAGATTGGTCAGTCCACGACCAATTTGGCAGATGCTTGGCCAAAATCGGCTGATCCTTAATGTGGCCTGGTCCATCATCAAATATTGGATATGGATTGGCAAGGTTTTGAAATCATGGTTTTGATTGTTAGTACTAGTATCAGTCCTTTTACAGATAGCAGTTCTTGGGACAAGAGTACAATATTTAGCTTCAGAATAGTCCATATACTTTGAGGCATATTGGTTTTTCTTTTTATATTCTATAATTATTCTCATGTTTTTCAGGTGAGAGATGAACTTGAAAACTTGTTGGATGATGATGTGGACATGGCTGACATGTATTTGACAGATAAGCTCTTTTGTCAACAAGATGAAGAAATTGTCTCAAAAGATGAATTGGATAAAGATAATGATGCGTTTGAATTAGATGATGAAAGGTGAATTCACTTTATTTTAATACTAATTTGTATATTTTACTTGATTGTGTCATCTAAATTGTTCTTTGGAGTTATCCTGTTAGTCGCATCTTTTAATTACTGGGTGTGATGATTGTTCTGTTTCTGATAGCCAGTATGAAAACATTATCAAACAGATTATTAGGATTAGCTAATTCATTAAGCTTTGTCTCAGAAAATGGTTGTTGAAGAAGTCAATAACAAGGTATTTTATATTAGCTTGAAATTTGTAACTTTTTTTTTTTGGGAGCTTTTTGTATATTCCAAAAGAAGACTCTTACATGGAGATTGGTTCCCAGGGAGGGATTTAGGTCCTTGTGTTAATCGATGAGATTATTTAAGCCACCTAATACTATGGAAGATGATACTTTTTGCAGGGTTTAAAATGTTGGTGTCAGTCAGTCACTTAAAATTAGAAGCATGTCATGTCAAATTGTAGAACTTGTAGAAACATTGCAATCTTTGAAAATATTTGTTGATTTTTCAGAAAGTTATAAAAGAAGTATAAATACACAATTCTAAATTATCATGTCATAAATTACCAAATAGGTTGAGGAACACAAAATTACTCATTTGAAGGTGTTGGGTATTGAGTTTATTTATTTATTTATGTAAGCTAATTAGAGTCAACAAAAAATTCAGATAAAAAAATGCATTCATTCAATCCGTCAATATTTTTTAGCAAAAAATAAAAAAATTTCAATCTATATAACTTATGTTCAGTCAAAAGTTATATCGATATGAAATGTACCGAAAGATTAAGACATGTGGCATGGAAACATTACAGATAGGTTTTGTATCGGTACCTTTGGAAATGGAAACATGCCATGGAAATATTGGGGAATATTTTGATTTTGAAAACCATGATTGATGCGGACATTGTGAAGATTGAAGAGGCTCTTGTATGTTCCACCACACAAGAGAGCAAGGTTCACATCTTGTGTCATGTGTGGGTTCGGTAGAGCATGGTTTAACAGCACGGGATCAGAGTCGGGATCGGTCTTGGCCGATCTAGTGCAAAAATCATAACTTGAGACTCAAGGATTGGCCCATTCCAAGCAGATCATGGATCAAACCGGTGATTAGGAATGGAATTGGCCGACTTTTAAAACCATGAGTTAGAGTGGCTTAGAGGATGGGGATAATCATGTAATAAAACCAATAGTGCCATGGGTAGTTTAGGTTTATTTTAGTACAAGGGTATCTTTGTAATAAGGCTGAAATCCAAGGGTACTTTAGTCAATTATAGGAAAAGTGATGCAGTAGCTCTTCAATGGCTTGAGAAGCACCAGCCTTTATGGAGGCCAAAGACCAAGTTTAAGGGATCATTGAAGAACCCTAGTTTCTGTCCAGTGTTGGGCTTTATTTTGTTTGTTTTTTATTTTGTTTTTTTATATATTTTGAGTGGGTTTTCTTAGTGAATTTAATGTAATAAGGCCATATGAGCCATGAGAGGGGGTTAAGATTAAATTAGAAGAGTTTCGGATTTTTTTAGAGTTTTTTTTTCCAGTTTTCTGTTTAGATTTTAGTGTTGGCCATACAGTCCTTCTATGAGGGTATTTTAGTCTTTTTATTAAACGCTTATAAAGGCCTCTTTAGACTCCTTGTACAATCAAATTTAGACATTGAATGAATTGGATTGGATTTTGGTAGCTTGTGGAGTAGGTTTTCTCCTCCCTACAACCTCTCACGATTCCTTAGGTGAGTTTTTTTTCTCTCTCTCTCTCTCTCTCTTTCTCATTTCTCTCTCTTTTCTTCTTCACTCTTCTCTTTTTCTCTACCACACGTACAGCCAGATTTCTTTTCCCTTTCTTTTATTCTAAAGCTGAATTTTCTGCTCTATTTTTATTCTCCAATCATTTCTCCCTCTTAGTCTTACTTATCCCATCTCTCTTCTTCATTCCTTCTTCATTTTTCTTAAAGATTTCTTGTTGCAGAAATTTTGCAGCAACATACTAATTTTCTAATTATTTTCATCTTTCCCAATTAAATCCAAATTCCTTCAATCCATAGACTCTTCCCAATTATCCAAACCTACTCCTACCATTTTCCCTAATTTTAACTCTTAACAAATCATTTTATTTTGCAATTTCCCCACTTCTTGAACCTTAAACCCAAGCTAAACCTTCCGCCCCTATCATAGACCCATTCTTTCACCCATATTTCTTCATAGAGATACTAT
>JAOXJP010184555.1:0-26425 GCA_025762735.1 Platanus orientalis
TGGGTCAAAGGAGGGTATTATAGTAAATATACTTGTGTATTTATTAATTGAAATAGATGTTTTGTCCAGGATTTGGAATCCAATACACCAGGTGACTTCACATGGAATAAAATGGGCAAATTAGATGAAATTTTAAATTCCCACCCATTTTATTCCAAATGAAGTCATTTGGCACCCTGGACACCATCTTGGGCTGAAAATTTGCTCCATTTAATTTATTTTATTTATGTTTGGTTCATTAATTTGTTCATTTTATCAATCCCCCCCCCCTTGCTTCTACGTGGCTCTGTCCCTGGGTGCAAGCATTGGTTGACAGCGTACATTTAGGTATGTGTCGGTTGATGGCATACATTTGCTTCGCTTCCGGAGAATGATTGTCTGTTTTGACACAGGTCTCTATTATTGTGCATTGATTGACACATGATGTGTTTCTGAATTTGATGTCTTTTATTGACCGCCTACTTTTTCAACTGAACACTTTTTAGACCCTTTTACCCCCAAAAACAACACACGTCTGTTTTTAATTCACCATATACACTACAGAAGCATTTTTATCACAGAACATTTGCTTCTAGCATGAGATCTATAGATTTTTATTTTTAGGTTTTATTGTTGTACGTTATTAAACAGAGCGGAATGACGGAACATGTTTTATGTAGCCAACCCCAAATAGTTGGGATAAGGCTATTTGTTGTTGTTGTTGTATTATTGTACGTTATTCTTTTTTTTCAGCTAGAATTGTGAAGTCATGTGAGGCTTTCGCCTTGAGGCTCACCTCGAGGCTAGGGTTAAGCACCTTGAGGCTTAAGGCTTAAGGACAAGGCATTAAGTATGAGGCACGTGACACACAAGCTTCACAATGTAAAATGTAGGAAGCCAATGTTGTTCATAAATTCAAAATAATGCTTGTATCATAATATTGTGATTTTTAAATTATTTTTAAAAATTTTAACTTCAATTTTTTTGAAAACAGTTAAATTATCATGTGTATATACATATATATTTACTTTTGTTTTTGCTCTTTATTTATTTGTTATGCATTTTTCTTTTCATCTTTAATTTTAGGGTTTAGGGTTGTCTGTTTTGAGACAGACCTCTACAGGCGTGCCATTTCATTGACATACAATGTGTTTTTGAATTTGATATCTTTTATTGACCACCTACTTTTTCATCTGAACATTTCTTTGGACCCTTTTACCCCCCAAAACAGCATATGTCTCTTTATAACTCGCCATATACACTACAGCATCGTTTTTATCACAGAACATTTGCTTCGATACATAAAATTGCTACAATTCTTAGCCCCAGGTCCCCCAAAACAATATGTCGTCTCATGTCATCGCCTCCATATCCATTGTATATTGTACTCAACACCATAGCATATGGGATGGTGATCCAAATAGGAATGTCCTTGAGTTCTACGAGTGTATTGGATCCATCTACAACTTTAAGTCTTCTAGCATATCAAGTCTGTCAGTCATTTCCAGTACAAACGACCACTACTTGGTGGATTGTATCCGCTCCTCTTATCTAATGCTCCTCTCTGTACCCTCTCAGGGGGCGAACACATCAGCGCCGACAAGTGATATGCACCCCCCCTCCCCCAAAAAAGAAAAAAGTGAAAATCACTTGTTGGTGCTGATGTGCCTGCCCCCTGACAGGGGGCAGAGAGGAGCGTTAGTTAAGAGGAGCAGATACAATCCACCCTCCATTGGTCTGACATCCACTTGCTAAGGTTATCATCTTCCTTTTTATTCTTGTCCTGCTGGAGAAAAGAGTTGGTTGTGTAAGATTTGTAGCTTCAAGTAGCGAGCAAAAGAAAAATGTTGGAACTTCTCCAATCGTATATGTTGTGTCTTTGCATCAGTCTCTAGTGCCTTTTGCATGTATGAAGTTGTGCTTTATATATAGGAAAAGACTTCGAGGCAATAGAGTCCTAAAATCCTTGCTGGCAATCACCCTAGGGCTGTGTCATGAGCCGAGCCAAAGCCTTGTTTAAACTACACTGAGCCTTGAGTTGAGCTTATTTCCTAAATGAAGCAGAGCTTCACCAAGCTCAACTTATTAAAAGCTTGGTTATATATGTATACTTTAAATCCTATTTTAAACAAAACCATTAGGCCACTAGTGAGCCATATACATCAAATTTTGTTGCATATTTGGTATGCATAAAACGTGAGTTTACAAATTATTCATTCAACATACTAAATGGTTTATTATTTTATGTGGGGGATGTATTTCTCCATATTTGAACTTGTGAATCAATTAATTACATCTCCTTTTTTATTTTTTGATAGATAAACATTAGTGATTAATTTTTTAGTAGGTAATGTCACTTCTCAAAATCCACATGTGGAGATTGGTGTAATAATGCAGAAATGTACGTGCACAGTGTCATGGATCTCGGAGTGTGACATTAGTCATATATATATTCATTCTCTTTATTTCTTTTATCCATTTACTATCCTCAATTACCAAACATTCACAGTGGAAGCATAATCATAAGATAATAATATCCATCCATAAAGTGCAACAGAATATGAACATACACATTTTAAACTACGCAGTCAAATATAAACAGAACCCTCAATATCCATAATAAATAACTACTAATCTCATCCATCAAACTAAACATAAACATCTAAATAGTGCAATCAAATAGGCCATCTAAACGGGCCAACATCATGCTCATCACCTCAAGTAAAATCACTAATTAACTAAGTTAAATCTTGTTTCAAAACCTAAATTGTCTTATACATGAGTGCTGAAAATAAACAGATAAAAGAAAGTAACATGGATGGTCCGCTCATCCCCATGAACCATCTCTCTGAATTGAACCTGCCAAGGATCCTGTGCTATAGGATGTCATCTGAAAGGGGGTTAAAAGCATGGGTAAGTATAAAGCCTATGAGAGAACATACATAATGTCCCATAGAATAAATTGTATGTCACGAGTGCGGAATGATACCAAATTAGAACAAATGAATATATACGAGTCGACTAATTACAACAATGATCATAATCTAATAAAGGTGTAGAAGTAATAAGCCAAATCATCAAAAGTCTATAACTGAAATTAACAAAGTATAACTCATAAGGAAAGTGCAACATATAATGTAAATGTCTACTTCAAAAATACTCATAAATAAGTAGGTTTTAGTACCTCTCAAATAAGCTGCCTTAGCTAATAGATATCAAAACTAATGCCTGCTTATAGGAGCCTAATATAACTCTTAACTCATGTAACCCACAAAGGGTTTCCACCAAAACACATTTCAGATCAAAACAACTCAGCCCATGTAAGGTCCCTGAACCAAATCTCGTCAAAACACTTCCTACCAAATCCAACGGATTAGCCCACGTAGAGCCTTTAACAAAACTGAAATCATGTAACCTAAGTAGGGTCTTTACAAAACGAAAATCTTGTATGACCCATGTAGGGTCCCTGACAAAATTGAAATCTCAAACAGAAATGGTGGAAAACTAGTGTCGTCCTTACCTATTAATGCCACTCGGTGATTGGGTTTATAAATGGGGTCATAAGACCAATATAGTCCACAAAAATCCCCTAGGACATCAAGGATTAACCCATAAAAATCCCCTAGGGCATCAACGGTTGTGGGAAACTAGTGCCGTCTTCACCTATTAATGTGACCCGGTGACTGGGTACGTGAACTTGAATGGGTCAATAGACCAATATAGCCCGCAAAAATCCCTTAAGGCATCAAGGATTAGCCTGCAAAAATCCTTCAAGGCATCAAGGTTAACCCACAAAAATCCCTCAGATCATTAAGGGTTAGCCCACAAAAATCCCCCAGGGCATCAAGTGTTGGTGGGCACCTGGTGCCATCTTCACTTATTAATGCCACCAGGTGATTGGGTCTAAAACAAAATCCTCGGAATCAGAATATTACTTTAAAATCAATGCATATATAGAGTAATATGTAATTGCTTAGGGATACAATGTAAGAGAAATCTAGGTAACAAAGCTCATAAATGAGACTATGTAAAGACCCTACTTAAAACTAAACAGAAAGTAGTAGTTCATATTCACACCAAAACCAAATGCTCGAAAATTCCTCTTCTAACTTTTTAAAACCAACGATAGTATAAAAGTCCCATATAAGTCATGCATGTGGATGCAAGGATACTAATAAGGAGCTCATCAAATCAAGTGTAAATGAATATAGTCAAGTGGAAAGCATAATAATAACATTAATGAGAAATTAGCATACAAGATAGTATAAGCAATAGAGCTCAGAGTCAATTAAGGTAAGTAATGACTACCAACTAGTAATGATGACATGGATAGGAATTTCATTTATGGGGAAATCAAGGCAAACATCAAGCATGAGGAGTAGAAATCATTTTTCCCTTTTTACTTTCATACAAATTCAACCTTCCTACCTTTAATCATAGAGAAAAGCTTAGGATTTCAATGGATTCATGATAGTAGCAAAGTAGAAGAATTAAATCTTAACTAATACATACACAAATCAGAATAGATTTAACCATTTATAAATATAATCTAGAATTTCATGTAATCAAGTTCTCTACCAAGGTATGATGAAAATTAACCACTCCATAGAATAGTTGAAATCATCAATCTCATATAGATTTAACAAGAAGTAATGAAAATCTGCCATCTCACCTAAAATGACAAACAAAAATAGAGGGAAGTGCAAAAAAATATTAAGAGTAGAGCAATCAACTTGAAAACTCACTAATCCTCAATGAATTGTGTTTGGATAAATGAAACTTATCAAACTTCCACCACAAGACAACTAAAATGAAGGAAAATTGAAATTTCCTCCAAATTAAGGATTTCAAATGAATGGAATGACAAAAATTCAAGAGAGTAACATATCTTGTGTGAAAACTCACATAATCTCATGGATTTGCAAATCATGTGATGAAATCTTGCAAAACTTAAAAGATTTCACCATTAAGTGATATAGAAATCAAAATATTAATAAAAACAATGGATAATCATGAAGAAATTTGTAGGAGAACAAAAGAGTAGAACACCAGGCATGTAAACTCACTAAAATCTCATAGATCTTCAAATCAAATGATGTGAATCCACCAAAAATTCATAGATTAACAATCAAATGATGAAAAAACTAAAATACCAATCATATTGAATAATAACCATGAAGAAAATGGTAGGGAATTAAAGGGAGTAACACATCATATATGAAAACTCACCTAATCTCATAGATCTACCAATCAAGTGAAGTAGACTCAACAAAACCTCATAGATTAATAATCAAGTAATGAAGAATCTAAAATACTAACCAAATAGATGAATAACCATGAAAAAATAGTAGAATAAACAAAGGAGTAGAACACTATGTATGAACCACACACCTAATCTCATAGATCTACCAGTCGAGTGAAGTGAATTCAACAAAACCTCATAGATTAACAATCAAGTAATGAAGAAGCCAAAATACCAACCAAATAGATGAATAACCATGAAGAAATAGTAGAAGGAACAGAGGAGTAGCACACTATATATGAACACTCACTATTTTTGTCTTCTTGCTTGTTTAAGTTCTTTAATCATCCAAAACCTCCTTCCCTTTTCTCCTATTCTCTGTAAAAAAAAATGATGTAGAAAGAGTGTTAACTAGGTAGAGAATGGAAATCTAAGAAGAAAACAAGTTAAACTAATGGATTTTCGAAGTTTGGAGTGAAACTTACCCAATTTAGGGAAGAACTCCCACACTTAGCCACCAAATCCCCTAAACTTCCCTAATTCTTTCCATATTGATGTAAATGAGGTCATTAGGGTTTTTTTTTAATCTTATTTATAAGGTTTTGGGTTAAGTTAGGGGTCCCACACTCCTCATGATAAAGAAAAATCACATTTTCCTAAAAAAATCACATTTGAGGGGCATTTGGATCGATCCTAGAATGATTCAGAATTGATCCAACACTTTTAAAGTATTTTTCTAAGATTTAAGAGGTCTTGGATCGATTCAAATAAGTTGGATCAAACTAGGAAGTTTAGATTAATCCAATTAGGTTTTTCCTAGTTTTGCCCATTGCACTAAAACACTTATAACTTTCTCTATAGAACTCAAAATTGATATCCATTTATTGGGTTGAAAACTAGACTTAAATATCCTTTATAACAAGACATGATTCATATCCTATTTAACTCGGGATTGGTGTAAGTGGGTCTGAGAAGTTACCTCAAATACATAGGTCTATTAGCACAGACACATCATGGTAAAATGAGCATAATTTCTAGGAAACTCATAATTTTACACCATTTATTTATATGAAAAGTAGACTCCCATATATTTCCATCAATGTATGGCATGACTCAATTATCTCGGGATTTATGCCAGTGGGCCCGTGAAGGTACCCTAAATGCAAAGTTGAGATAACTTTCGAACTTGACAGGTTCGAGACCTAACTTGGGTCTTACACTTCTAACTTGGTCCAATGGGTTCCTAAAACACTCAATGGTCTATTTAAACATGTGAAAGGATAATTTTACCCTTATGGGGTAAAATTACAATTTTCCCTTTTATACAAAGCGGGTCATTATAGGTAAAGATAGGTTTTAAACTTAGACCTGTGATTCGACGCGTACAGAATTTACCAACTTGCCAAGATGAAATCTTCTAATTACATCTCCTTCCATATAATGAGAGAAGAAAACCTATGATTAAAGTTGGATGGATGTGCAGTAATATAAGAAATAAATATGGGAGAAAATATTGATGTAAGTTGTTACATGTACAATGAACAAAGAGAAAAGAAAGAAGAAAATGAACATTCTCTATATGATTTTCGTATAGAGTAATCATATATATACAAGATTTCTATATCACCTTTCTAAGGCCATGTCTTCTTTCTTTAGTTGATGTGATAGAAGGGCTACTTTTGGAATACTTAGATATTCTTTTGCTAGCGAGCATTCATTTTCTATTGTTTTCTCTATTTAGAGATTGATCGGGTTTAGTTCGTCATTTGTATACATAAAATTATAGTTTTTATAGGAAAAGGCTTTGAGGTGGCAGAATCCTAGGATTTTTATTGGAGATCACCATCTTTCCCTAATGTTTAGGAATTTATCCTAATATGTAACTTTCACACCCTGAAACTTGCACATGAAAAATATAGTATAATATAAGATATGCATGTGCATGGCATCGCGGATCTCGGAGTATGACATTTCTCTTTCATTGTGGAAGGAGGTCTTACTTACTTATTTTACTTATTTGTGGCATATATATATTTTTCATTCATTCTTTTATCCAATTAACATTCTCCATTACTAAAACATTCACAGCGGAAAATATAATCATAATGAAACATCTATCATCATCAAATGTAGTGGAATATATCATTATGCATTCTAAACTCGCAGTAGAGTAAACTAATAGTCTTCTAAAACATCCATAACTATAAGATACTAATCTCAAACCACACAACTGAACCTACCATAAATATCTAATCCATGTCATAAAAGGGCCATCCAATAGGTCACATCATATCTATCACCTCAAATAATCTACTTAATAACCAAGTCAAAACCTGTCTCAAATGATCCCTGTCTCACACATAATGTGCTGGAAGTAAAACTAAATAGAAATAAAATAACATAAATGGTCCTCTCGCCTTGTCAAAGCAACTTTGGAACCGAGCCTACAAGAACATGAACTTTGGGGCGACATCTGAAATGGGGTTAAAAACATAGATGAGCTATTAAGTCCATAAGAGAACATACATAATGTCCCACAGAATAAATTGAATGTTACAAGTAAGGAATGATACCAAATCAGAACATATGTAATATATAAGAGTCAAACTAACTATAACAATAATTAGAATCTAATAAGGATGCCAGATGTACACAAGCCAAAACAACAAAAGTTTGTAACTGAAATAGATAATGCATAATTCATAAGGAAAGTGCACATGCAACGTAATGTTTGCTACAAAATACTCATACATAAATAGGCCTTAGCACATCTCAATAAGTTAACTTAGCTAATAGATATCAAAACAAATGCATACTCATGGAAGCCTAATACAACTCACAAACTCACATAACCCATGAAGGGTTTCTAACAAAACACACATCGGATCAAAACAACTCAACCCATATAGGGTTCTCGAACCAAATCCCGTCAAAACACCTTATATTAAATCCAATGGATTAGCCCACATAGGACCTCTAACAAAACTAAAATCATATAAGCCATGTAGGGTCCCCACAAAACTAAAATCTCTTATGACCTATGTAGGGTCCTTGACAAAATTGAAATCTTGAACATAAATGGTGGGCAACTCATGTCATCTTCACTTATTAATGTCACCCAGTGATTGGATCCAAAAATGGGTCATAAGACCAATATAACCCGCAAAAACCTCCCAAGGCATAAGTGTTAGCACACAAAAATCCCCAAGGGCATCAAGGGTTAGTGGACAACTAATACTGTCTTCACCTATTTATGTGACCTAGTGATTGGGTACCTGAAAGGGTCATAAGACCAATATAGCCCGTAAAAATCCCCCAGGGCGTCAAGTGTTAGCCTGCCAAAATCCCCCAAGGTGTTAACGGTTAGCAATTAAAAATCCCCTAGGGCATCAAGGGTTATTAGGCAACTAGTGCCGTCTTTACCTATTAATGTCACCTGGTGATTGGGTCCAAATTAAATCCTCATATATGAAACGGTACTTTGAAATCCATACGTATATAGGATAATATATAACTATATAAGGGTATAATGTAAGAGATGTCCACATAACAAAACTTATTTGTAAAACCATGTAAAGCTTGCGCTTAAAACCAAATGGAAAATAATAGCTCATACTCACACTAAAACCAAATACTCGAAGCTTATCTTCTAACTCTCTGAAACCAACAATAAGATAAGAGTCCCAAACAAGACATGAGAATACATTGGTACTAATATGGAGCTCATCGGATCAAATGTAAGTGGAGACAATCAAATAAGAAACATAATAATAACATCAATGGCTAACTAACATATGAAATAAAATAAGCAACAAAACTTGAAGCCAATTAAATTAAGAGAGTACCAACTAACAATAATGATATGAATATAAATATCAAGTATGAGAAAATCAAGGCAAACATCAAGCATAAAGAGTAGTAATCATTTTTTCCTCTAAAATTTCACAAGGATCCAACCTCATTACAACTAATCATAAAGAGAAACTTAGGATTCCAATGAATCTATAGAGGTAGAGCACGGAATGAGTAAATCTTACTTAAAACATAACCGGATATGAATAAATCTAGTGTTACCCATATGAAATTCAGATTTTCTTACAAACAAAAGCTTCTACCAAGGCATAATGGAAGAAGTCACTCCATGAAATTATTAGAATCATAAAAAATACATAGGTCTACCAAGAAATGATGAAAAACTGCAATCTCACCCAAAATAACAATAAAAAATGGAAGAAAGTGAAGAAAAATGAGAGAGTAGAACAATCAACTTAGGTAATCACTAATCCTCCATGGATTTAGTGTTTGAATGAAGTAAACTTATTCAACTTCAAAGATAAGGCAGTAAGAATGAATAGGGAATTGATATCTCATCCCAAACTAAAGATTTCAAATGAATAAATAAATAAGAAGCCAAAGGAGTAGCTTATCATGTATGAAAACTCACAAAGGCTCTGGCGACGAAACCTTGGAAACCCTAATAGACTACCATTGTTGTACCTGTGAAACATGCTGGCCGATGACAAAAAGCTGGTGGATCCAGTTGGATTAGAGATGGAAAAAAGAGATAAGAGGCATAGAGATGCTGAGAGGACCTTAACTTTTCACAAAACCTCATGTAGGCGCTGTTAAGGAAGATTATGGAAGGATTAGGTGGCAACCCTAGTTTATCACAATCTTTTGTGTAGGCACCACTAGAGAGAATACATGGAGAAATTGTGTATTCTTTGTACATAGAAACGGGTGTAGATGGAGATGGGGCTGATTGTGTGTTGAAGAAGAAACAATCTGAATATAGCATTAACAACAAACTAAACATGGGAACATCAAAATATGGGCACGATGGCTCAGATGAGAGATCAACTTCAATAGTAGCAGATCGCTACTTGAGCATGAGACGGGCTGTTGTACCCGATGGGGATTTTGGTGATGGATCAAATCATGGAGTAACAAATCGCTTATGCATGCGATATAGTGGTGATGGTTCAAATCTTATTGAATCAGCAACAAATCAATCTCTAAGAACTGATGGACAGGCAAGGTCTGACAGGATGGAGATATACAAATGAGGAGTGGGATAGAGGATGAAGGTATATTGCAACTCAAATCGGTCCTTGAAACCTTCCTGCGGCGACCAGATGTGATGGAGATCATGCAGAATATAGTGGATGATGACAAGGTGCTTCCACGCCGATCATCTAGTGAGAAGAGCAATCACCATGGAGAAAACACAGTTGATGGAAGTGGAAGGGATACAATTGATTGGCACGGTTTCATGACGGGTGGTAGGAGAGGTAATGGTAATGATGAAGCACTAACGAATCAACCTCAGGAAGAGATTAGAGTGGAAGAAGAGGAGAATGGTACGAAGACTGATAATGTAGATTAGACTAAAGTAGAAAATCCATGGAGAGCCCTCTTCGGTAGGAAAGAAAAAGAAGATGATGGAATGGATCTTTTTTATGTGGAACCTATGGATAAAGGAAAGGAGGTAGTGGCATGTTGCCTGAAGAATGTCTATGAGAAGGACCTCGAGGAGTGGAGGAACACATTGGTAGGGAATTTCTTGGGAGAAGACCGAGCTACAATTTTGTCAAAGAAAGTGCTCAAAAGATTTGGAGATTGAAGGGAAGTGTGGATGTTACGATGATGGAGAGTGGGATTTTTGTATTCTGATTCAGCTACGCTAAAGACAAGCAAAAGGTGGTAAAGGGGGGACTATGGCAATTTGCACATAGATCGTTAGTGCTGAGATAATGGAAACCAAATATGGAGTTGGTGAAAATAACAATGGAATCCATGCTGATGTGGATATTTCTCCCAAACTTGCCTTTCAACCTATGGAATAAAGAAGCCTTGAGCCATTATCTATAGTGTTTTGGGTAAGCCTTTGTTTTTAGATAGATACACCATGAATAAGGAAAGACTATCTTTTACTAGAGTTTGTGTTGAGATAGATGCACAAAGAGATTTTAAGGATCATATTAAGGTGTATCTAGAAGATGGGATACAGAAGGTGATCTATGACTAGAAACCTCCAAGATGTGAGGAATGTAATACATTTGGTCATAGTAATGCACAATGCCCAAAAGCAAATAAAAAGAAGCAGATCTAGAGAGTCAAGACAACAAGCAAGGGACATGAATCTGAGGAAGGCCCCTCAAGGGTGGAATCACAAAAGGATAATGAGAACATGATGGGAGGAAATGGGAATTCTAGTGATGGTGATGGAGGGAGTGTAGGAAATAGATTTGCCCCCTAGCAGATGTGGACAACATTGTTGAAATAATGAGGTAGAGACCTACAGAGGAGGTAAATACTTATAATGCAGAAGGAAATGAATTGGAAACAAAGACACATGTGGGTGGAAGTAATATGGAAGTGAGTGTGATGGACCCTACCTTGCCAAACATTGAGAACAACACCAAAACTAATGCCCAAAAGCCAAACTTAGGTAATATCACTTCTCTAAGAGGACCAATAGAGACCAGAGGTAGGAAAAACAAGGGAATTGTCATAAATGAGGGGGAAACCACAAAGACCAAGAGGGTTGGGGGTCAATTTAGCAATAAAATTGTTAAACATGATTAAAATCTTGACTTGGAATGTCAGGGGTCTAAAAACTTCTGACAGACAAAAAAAAGTTCGTAGTCTTATGGTGGCACATAACCCAGATATTTGCTGCTTAGTTGAAACTAAAGTCAAGAAGGAGAATAAAGATAATATTGCTAAAATCTCTTTTGGTGATTGGGAGGCAGTGAATAACTATGATTTCCATGAAAATGGGAGAATTTGGTTTTTATATAAGAAGTATCTACATGTTCATGTTCAGTGTAAATCAGCTCAAATGAGTATGTGCAGTGTGGAAGCATCGCATAACACTGAGCAATTCTTGTGCTTGGCAGTGTATGCTTACAATTATGAAGGAGCTCGGAAAAACCTTTAGGAGGAGATGGTTAAAATAAAAAATGCGAATAAAGTACCATGGATTATGTGGTGATTTTAACTGTGTGAGATACAACCACGAAAAAATAGGGGAGAGCAAGTTCACATGGTGGAATCAACAAGCAGGAGCAAGAAGAGTTGAAAGTACAATTGATAGGGTACTAGTCAATGAGAATGGATAAATCTGTTTCCTAACTTGGATGCAAATTTCCTACTCCTTGGAGTTTCATATCATTGTCCTAGCCTTGTTTGCATTTAGTATGGAATATGTGGGAAGCCGAAGACATTTAAATTCTTTGACATGTGGGTGCAGCATGAAGACTTTATCAATGTGGTCAGAGAGCGATGGAGTATACAAGTCATAGGTAGCCCTTTATTTCAAGTCACACAAAAGCTAAAAGCTGTAAAAATTAAATTGAGGGTCTGGAACAAGGAGGTGTTTGGCCACATGGACAAACAAAAGGTGGCATTAAAGGAAGAGATGTTTAATCTACAAGTGGATAGAAGACTAAAACTAGATGATGAAGGCCTGAATGAGAAGCAAAGATAGGCGACAAAGGAATATGTAAAATTCTTAAAGTTAGAAGAGAGTTTTTTTGAAGCAAAAGGCAAAGGTAAAGTGGCTTAACCTTGGGGATGACAACAATGCCTTTTTCCACAGAAGTATTGAGCAAAAACGAAATGGAAATAATATTAGACATATTATTGATGAAAATGGCCAGCATCTAAACAATGAAGAGGCAATTCGAGATGAAGCAGAATGCTAATTCAAGAAGATACTTGCATCAGTGAAAATACCATAGAACATCAATGGCAACCAGATATAGTGCTGAATGAAGACCAAAGGAAGATGTTGGTGGAAGATGTTACAGATGAGGAGATCAAAGAAATAATATGGAATGGCAAGGAAGGTAAGGCACCTGAACTGGATGGATTTACCTTATCTTTTTTTAAAGCTTCTTGGGAAGTGGTGGGTGGAGATGTTACTGCAGCTATAAGGCATTTCTTTGATACTGGGCATCTTTTAAAGGAGGTAAATTCAACGTTCATACCCCTAATTCCAAAGAAACTAGAGGCTTCCACATTTAATGAATTTATACCTATTGCACTATGTAATTTGATCTATAGTTCATTACCAAAATCATTGCAAATAGTCTGAAAACAGTGATGAATGTTTTGGTGAGACCAATTCAAACTGCATTTATTTATGGATGTTCCATCGTGGAGAATATTCTTCTGTGCCATGAAGTTGTTAGAGGGTTTGAAAGAAAAAATCATGCTCAAGCTGCAATAATGAAGATTGACCTGAGGAAAGGATACGACTCAATATCATGGGAGTTCAGGAAAAAAGTGCTAGAAAAAATGGGTTTCTTAGATAAATTCACTGGATGGGTGATGGAGTGCATATCATGTCCTAAATTCTCTATACTAATCAATGGTAGTTTAAAAGGGTTCTTCCAGAGTACACATGGCTTGAGACAAGGTGACCAAATTTCCCCATATCTCTTTTGCCTAGTGATGGAGATATTCTCCTCCATTCTTGAGAAAGAAGTTCACTCAGGTAACATCTCTCTTATACCTAAGTGTAGAGGAATTAATTTATCCCACTTGATATTTGTAGATGACCAAATGATTTTCTCTAAGGCTGACACCCTCTCCTTAGAAACAATAAACAGAGTCCAGGATATATTTTTGAATTTATTTGGTCTCTATGTTAATAGGGGGAAATCAACCTTACTTCTTGCAGGTACCTCTGAAGAGACAGAACAACAACTCTTGACTATTATAGGTTGTGCGAAAGGAAATCTACCTATGAAGTCTCTCAGAGCACCTTTAGTGGTGGGTAAATTATCTTATTAGGAATGTGGGCCAATTCTAGAAAAGCTAAAAGGAAGACTTGTAGGATGGAAAACAAGACCACTTTCATATGCAGGTAGATTGGTTCTTATCAGGGCAGTACTTCAAGGTTGCTATTTGTACTGGTCGAGCATTTTTGGACTTCTTGGAAGAGTTGTCCAAGAAATTGAATCTCTATTTGTAAAGTTCCTATGGGTAGGCCCTGACCTCACTGGGAAAATGCATGCAATGATCTTGGAAAATGTGTGTAAACCATACAAGGAAGGAGGATTGAACATTAGGTGTGTGAAAGAGATGAACAATACAAGCATAATGAAGCATCTGTGGTGGCTGGTGTCTAACAAGGAGAGTTTGTGGGTAAAGTGGATCAACAACAATTACTTGAAGTATGAATCCATTTGGACAGTCAAACAATCGGCAGACTAAACATGGGTCTGGAAGAAAATTCTAAAGGTGAGACAAAATGCTGAATCAAATGTGCTTACACTAATTGGGAATGGCAACGACACAAAAATTGTGGTTGGACAAGTGGTATATAGGTGGAGTGCTGGAAAATTTAGTTGGAGAAGAGACCCGGTTAGAGGTGGGTTTAGATAAGCAATGCAAAGTTTCTATCTTGACCCATGAAGAAGGTTGGCAACACAGCTTGGATGGAGCAACATCCTTGCAATAAGTTTGGGATGATATTCAGAACATGGAGAAACTTCCCTATGACCAGAGTGATAAGGTAGTGTGGACAGCATCATCATTTGGTGGGTTCACATCAACATTAGCTTGGTCCATGGGAAGAGAGATGGCTGAGACTGCTCACTGGTGTGATATAGTCTGGTGTCATAAGTTTATTCCAAAACATAGTTTTGTGTCTTAGAGAGCTATGTCACAAAGATTGCCTACACAGAGCCAATTGTGCAAACTAGGAATCATAAACGCATCACAATGTTGCTTCTGTTGGAATAACATGGAGGATCTAGAGCATCTATTCTTCTAATGTGAATTCAGCAAGGCAGTCTAGAATTCAATACTCAAGAAAATATATCCAAGAGACAGAAGACCTAGACCTCTAGTGACAGAATGCACCTGGATCAAGAATACTTATAGAGGGGCATCAGTTACAACAATAATTGGGAAGCTCTCTTTCAATGCGTACATCTATAACATCTGGAAAGAGAGAAACAATGGCAGATTTGCAAGTAGCAGCATGAGGAAGGATATGATAGTGGAAAAGATTGTCTTTGATGTTTAGACAAGGATTAGGGGTGTCAAAGTCGCTTAGGAGGAAAGCTTGTTGTTCCAACATATTCAAGCAAACTGGGATCTTATGATAAGCGATGCCAATAGGATACCTAGGAGTTGTACTTGGAGGAAACCACCAATGCACACATGGGCTCTCTCTTGTGATAGCTCGCTCACACAAAGCTAGGCTGGGTATGGAGGTTTAATTAGAGATCATTATGGAGATCCACTTATTGCATATGTGGGAGAAATGGAGACTAGGAACATGCTATGGCTAGAATTATATGCTCTACTCAGAGGATTAACTCTAGCTACTAAGAAAGGATACAAACAAATATGGATATCCTTGGAATCAAAGGTGGCTGTTGATATTATAAAGAAGGAGGTATGTTGTCCTTGATGCAACCTTAGTCGAGCTCACAAGATATGGAAGCTCAAGACACTGTTTGGAGTGTTTGAAATTCAGCATGTGTGGAGGGAAGCGAATCCACCAGCTGATTTCCTTGCTTCATGGTCTTCAAGCTATCATGAACAAATTATCACTCCAAATGATTTTTTGGGTTCTCTTAAAGATGTAATCCTTAAAGATGCCACTCAATGTACATATTGTAGGATGTAATCTTTTTTTGATTTAATACAAATTATTACTTATCTAAAAAAAGTGATGAAAACTAGCCAAACTTCATAGATTCAACAATCAAATGATGAAGACACTAAAACATCAACCAAATAGAAGAATAACCATAAAAGAATAGTAGGAGAACAAAGGGAGTAACACATCATGTATAAATACTCATAAAATCTCATAAAGCTAGCAATCAAGTGATGTAAATTTGCCAAAATCTAAAGACTTAACAATCAAATGATAGAGAAACCAAAATACTAATCAAAATGAAGAATAGCCATGAAGAAAAAAGCAGGAGAACAAATGAGTAGCATATCATGTATGAACACCCATAATTTTTGCTTTCTTCCTTGTTTAAGCTCTAAAATCCTCTAATACCTCATTTCTCGTGCTTCTACTCTTTGTAAAATGATGTAGAAATAGTGTTAACTAGATAGAGCATGAAAATCTAGGAAGAAAATGAGCTAACCTAGTGGATTTTCAAAGTTGGGAGTGAAGCTTACCCAATCGGGGAAGAACTCCCTCTTTCTATCCCAAGCTTCTCTAATCCCTCTAATATTTACTCTTTTTGTTCTAAATGACCTAAATGAGGGTTTAAAGGTGTTATAACTCATCCAAGATGAGATCCCATATGTGTGGGGGGTCCAATGAGTGCAAGCCACATTGACAATGGTAAGAAAATGTAATTTTAAGAACTTTTCAGCATTTTTCCTCCCGTAACCAATTACCAAATTCGTAATCGATTACAGGTATAATTGACTATGAATTTCGTAATCGATTACAGGTATAATTGACTATGAATTTCGTAATCAATAACACTTGTAACCGACTACATGATCCATAACCAATCACACTTATAATCAATTACATGATCCGTAACAGATTACAAACTTAAAAAAAAAAATGAAAAAAACTCTTGAGGACTGCGCCCCATGTTTGTAGCTGATTACACATGGGTTACGCCCTGTTATCAGAATTTTTCAGCATAGATACCTCGTGGAAAAATGGCCATAACTTTCTTTAAAAAACTCTGAATTACGAACCATTTGAGGTGTTGGAAAGTAGACTCAAAGGCCTTTTCAAAGGTGTATGGATTATACCCAAATTTTCTTAGGATAGGTGTAGGTTGATTTGTGAAGTAACCCTAATTATGTACGTGGGAAACTTTGAAACTTGACAAGTTCATGGTCAAATCTTGGGTTTTACACTTCTAACTTGGTCCGAGGGGTTCCTAAACCACTCTAAGGTCCTTCTAAACATGTGAAATAACTATTTCACCCTTACATGTGTTAACTTACTTTTTTAACCTTTAAGTGTAACACATGATGTTACATTAATTACTTGTGGTATATCTGCATCCTTAATCTTACTTCTACAAGTAGAATTGGGTGCCACAAGTAGTCCTTGTATGTGGAAATTCAACATAAATATAAAGGTCAAGTGGTTGGATTCTATCTTACTACCTTGATCTTTATCTAGTTTCTTGTTGTTGCTTAGAAGGATTAAAGTGTTTTAATCAAACTATGACTTCTGGGCTTCCTTTTGAGTATTAGACATATGTCACTGATTCGTAAGGGTTTGTAAAATGTGTGTCATCATTTATGCTATTTTGCACTTTTTACTTGTACAACTTGGTTTTACTCATACAAGTCGTATTACATATGGTGTTGACACATGTACTGTGGGCTTCATTTCATATTCTTGCCATGTGTCAAATACTATATGGATATATTTGAAGACTATTAAGATTTTCATCTATGTGAGTGACATGCCATGTCTCAGCTTACTGAAGCTTTACTCGCTAGAATGCATTTTATATTATATGGGATGATTTTTTCTGCCACATGTTGCTTGTTTGGGAGTTTACTAGTTGGAGCACCTTTACACTAGTTCAATTGAGAATATGCCAAGTGTAGTATCATTATGGTCATCTGCATGCATATTAAATGTACATCGTATCATTGTTTGTTAAGATAGTGATTCGGAGTTACACATAGTACAGTTACTCGTGCGGTGATCACTTTTTAACATCACTTGGG
This sequence comes from Platanus orientalis, assembly GCA_025762735.1. Taxonomy (NCBI): domain Eukaryota; kingdom Viridiplantae; phylum Streptophyta; class Magnoliopsida; order Proteales; family Platanaceae; genus Platanus; species Platanus orientalis. The sequence goes on from JAOXJP010184555.1 coordinate 17,918, forward strand.
GAACCCCCTGAGGAAGACATTCACCAAAACCTTAAATCAATGCCCTCAAGGCAGCTATTCAAGCTCGAATCAATTTGGAGAAACCACAATTGCATGCCATACCAAATCATACTTCTTTGTTTTTGTCATGCTACAGTCAATCTATAGATGACAAAGAGCCAACTATCAACAATCAAATTTGGTATGGCAAGGGAGTCATAAAAATTCCCAGTCAAATCAATCTAGGGAGCCCTTAACCCTCTCCGAAAGGCCGATAGGGCATCCCTCCATCTCAATTTTTTTTAGTACAAGGGATAACTCACTTTCTAAATGTCACATAATAATTTATTTTTGCAAAAAAAAGAAAGAATTTTTGTGAAAAATCTCAAGTGGCCAAAGAAAGCTCAAGCAAAATGCATAATTACTCAAAGAGGAGAAAGGACAAACAACCCGTAGCATGGAGCATTTTTCATGAAGCTTCTTTAGCCTTGTGTTGCTCAAAATTTCCCTACAACATGATTTTCCTATCAACCAAAAGTCTAAATTACCCTCAAAGAAAATGACCAAATTGTTGGAATTATGTGTCTTGATGAAGCCATTCACATAAAATATAAGCATATTTACTTTTTGGTTGAATTATCAAGAACCTTTTATTCTACCATCACATGTATTTATTTCTTAATATGGGTAATTGTTTGATCTCATGAGATGAGATAGGTGGTCTTCAGGTAACATAAGAGAAAGATAGACACATTGGAATGTGAGGAGAGATATGATGATCCAGTTCTTGTAGACTTGAAGCTTTACATCTATGGGTGATGCTAGACACATCACTTAGGGCTGCTGGATGTAATGTTGCTATGATTAAATGATATAATCTTAGTTGCTAGATATAATCTTAGTTAAGGGATGTATTATGAATACACTTGGTAAAACTTCACTATGAGGAAAAGTGTGGTTCAAATTTATCGACTTGTCCTTAGACCTGAGGGGTTTGCATTTATCTAAATTGTTCTATTCATTATTTTGAGCTACCAACCAGTGATGCCTAATCAGAGGCTATATCATGGGTAGTTTGGATAGCCTATATGATACTTGAGGGGATGTAAATGCCCAATAAGGAATCCACTACCCTTAAGTGGGAGACATTCAATTTAGGACATGTATGTTTTGATTGGATAGAAAAGTCTAGTATCAATGGTTTTGATAAAGAGTTTATCAAATGATTTCAAAATTAACTTATTATGTAAATAAATTTATTTAAAAAATATTTTATCAAATAAATGTTTTAGAAGTCCAATCCATTCATTAAGTTCCTAAAGATCATGTTCTAATGACCAAAGGGGTTAGACAGTGATTATTTTATCATCCTAAAGGTCATTAAGGAATATTTTGTAGTAGAAGGATATATTTGTGAAATATTTGTAAGGAAGAGCCTCAACGCTATTTAATACATCCTAGTGGGTTCAGTTGCTGATTGCAATTAGTGGTGTGCCAGTTTATAATTATTAAAGATACAATTACTTAAATGCAGTTTTAACTTATATTTAAGTTTCTTTGGCTTCTCTAAAGTATAGATATATCATTGCCCACATTTTTTTTGGGAGGGGGGGGGGGACTTGTTGCCTGCCAAAACGTAAGAAAATCTTGGAGAACCCTCAAGAAAGTGTGAATGCTAAGGAGACTGGGTTATATCTTCACCTTGTATCAGGTTTAGCTTTTAAGGTAATTCTATATCTTCATCTTATGTCTGGTTCAACTTTTGAGGTAATTCCTTTTATCCTTCTTGATTAAATCATACAATCCATATGGTGACAATGGGAGAAATTAATGAATATGATTTGTATTTTTTGTGAAAATTAATCAAAATCAACGTTTTTGAAACAATCAAAACAACACAAATTGCCACTTGGGTTACATCTTTTATAAATTGTATGATGATGTGGAGAATTTTAGGACCTTCCTTTCGCTCTTAAAACACTAAGGGGGCTGCCATCATTAAGCTTAAGGAGGAAGCTCAAGAAAAATACAGAAAATTGGAAAAAGGGAAAGAAGATCAAGGAGAGGAATTCTCGGCTAGCTCTCTCTCCCACTGTAGTATCTCTTTCCTATTGCAAACCTAACTATAAAATTCATTTATATTGTTGGTAATTCTCTGTAATTATATTATTTCTTAAAGAATCGCTACGAATTTGTCTCAAACCTTGGAAATCTATGAAGTTTGAGTGAAATTCATGGATGGATGGATGTTCTTCATTTTATGAACTTCTCTTAAATTTGAATGCCATGTTCATTGGAGACTAGTTCTAAACATGTTTTGAATGAATTTTTCATGATCCATTGCTTGATCTTGTGTTTGCATGAAGTATTTTCACAATTCTACCCAATTTGTTTTATCTTCATGTAATATTTGTATTGGGTTTTTATTTCAAAGCTCCATATTGCCACATCTTTCAAGTTTGATTCGTTCGTTCATTTCTAACATTTTCTACTATCATTTGATGTATCTTATGTATGCTTTTTCGTGATCAATGGCTTGAATAATTTTTGTGAAATGTCAATATCTCAAAAATTGTTGTTTCCATATTAAGCTCATAATTCAATCAATTATATTGATGAGATCATGATTGAGTTGCAAATAATTCAATTGAAATCTAGGTTAGTCTTGAAAGAGACATAATCAGCAAAATTCTGAAGCTAATAGGGTATCTAGAGTACCCTCTTCACTCCCACAATCCTACGGGTACCTGGGAAAAGTTCCCAGGTACAGTCCTCTAAAGGACTGTCCCTTGACTGAGATCTTAGAGACTGGATGGTCCTCTAGAGGGCCATAGCTGAGAGCCTCTCTTGGGTATGGCTCTCTAGAAGACCATAAAAAATGTAGAGAGAGAGAGAGAGAGAGAGGTAGGGAATCAAAGAACCTTTTTCCTTTAATTTTACACAATTCCAATGATTCTGTTAAAATAAACATCATGTAGATAATATCACAAGATTGTTGCCAATGTAATTGTAATTAGATAAAGAGGTGGGAATGTTAATGTAAGAATGAGTCTAGGAGAGATATGGGATGTTCTTGTACATACAATTGAAGGAAGCATTTCTATTTGAATAACTTCTATGGTGAGGCATTCATTGCACATACATATATTTATACAATTTTTTTCTTTCATCAATTAGGGCTAACGTTCTCCCCAGGAGGAGTGTCCAACTGTAACTTAATAAAACAATAGTGACCAGCTCAATCATGGACCACTATACAGCTCTTGACAACATGTAAATGATGAAAATGTCACGAATAACAAGGACCCGAGAAATTGGAAATGAATATCCCTAAATGGGCTATTCAAGGGTTCATGAAGGGACTCATACTCTCATCATGAACACCTTTGGGATTGCCCTTTGTTTGGAAGCTTAATTTGGATTTAAAACAATGAAAATTGAATGACTTGATGAGATGAGTAGATGACTATCAAATGATAGGTGGACCAGGGGTACTAATCTCTTCCCTAATCATAACCAAAACCCCAGACCTAGACTGGTTAGACCATGTGTCGATCCTAGTTTAAGGGTTTCTCTTAGAGAATCCCTAAAAAGATATCAATTTTTCCTGAAACTAGTGGTGACTCCTCAAACCTACACGATGACATGGATTCATGGACATTCGACTACATAGTCTTGTCTTGCTCCATCACTCTATCATAGAACCGAATTCATGCCTTTGCCAAAGGAGAGATACCAGGGACCACAACCATGAGGTGGTGGGTCCACTTGGAGGCCTAACCTTCCCCTCAAGAGGTACGTGACAAGGAAAAAATGCTGTGGGTCGTAGATCCAGGCACCCACAATCATGTATGAAAAACATACATGAAAAATTGACCAAATTTTTAACTGAGTCAAGAAGAAATGTCTAACACCTCAACTCAAGTGAAGATTCTTCTACAAGAACACACGGAGACTGAGATAATTTTGAACCCAAGGATGCAAGCAACACTCCCTACTGAGCAGCTGATCCAAGGCCTTTGTTGGGTTTAGTATTCTGAAAACACACACCGAAAAATAAGGAAAGAATGAGGGAGAGAGATCTTCTTTTCTATTCTTTGTTCTCAATATTTGCTCTTTATTTTCTTTCCCTAGCCTCCATGAATGGGTTTCAAACCCATTCTTCGATTTTTATAGTGATGATGAGCTCCAATCCCATCTCACCTACTTCCCATTATATGTCCATATTTTTGTGGACATCAATCAGGTCCATCTTCTATGATTGGGTTCAACCTAAGGTGGTTAGTGGGCTCAAGTCCCGATCTAATATGGTATGGATTTCTTTACAAGCCTTACCACTTTCTTGCTATTGGGCCTATTCACTAATCCAACCTTATTTGGGAATCTGGGATTTGATGAGCCCAGTGCATTCATCATTCGAGTCTTATTAGTGAATTATGGCCCATAAACAAATTTAGGCCATTTATCGAACCTGTCCCAACTCAGCCCTCTTATTCACGAACCTAGCCCTACATCGCTTATTTGTGAATTGCATTAGCCTACTTGTGGTTCATTCACAAACCCAGGCTTATTCGTAAATTTCTTATTCGTGAATAACCCTAATTCCTCAAAAGCTCATCTGGAACATCGAAAAGGAATCTTGGAGCTCTAATGTGACACGATGCACAATGCAAGTGCACCTCAAGTGTCCATGCCTAAACTTGCTCATGCACATGTGCATGTGCGTGTGGGTAAGGTGCTACGCCACCGCTACACAAGGGAGAGTGCTCTCTAAAATACACAAGGTGAGGGGTGAGTTAAGTTATATGATACTTCTATTTCCCTTTCCCAATAGATGTGGGACTCAACATTATAACCAAAAGAAGTAAAAATTTTGAAAACACAAAATTTTGGAAACAAAAAGCAAAAGGTCCATTTTAGCTTTGAGAAAGCTTCATTTTCAACAATCCCCCATTGTTTTTAAATTTTTTTAAAAATAGGTATTATAGAAAATAAGTGAGGTCCCCTATGCATCAGTGCAGGTGGATGACCGTAGAATAGACTCCTTATGTAATAAGCTGCTATCCTTTTGAAAGTCAATGGATTACATTGGAATAGGAATCTTAGTGAAAAATCCAACTTGTTACACACACCACTCTCTTGATAGGGTTTACTTATCTTGAAGCTTAGAATTTTATGATTCATGCCTAATCCTAGGTTTATTGATCACTCTAGAGATAGCCTGAATCTCATAGGAAGTGACAAACTTCCATATCTAGAAAGGTGATCATTATCTTTGGAATTTCTACTTTACTAAGAGTAACTAGAACTCATAGAGAACCAACATTGGCATCAATTCAGGCCAACTCAAAATCTTCCAAAAGCTCATTAAGATAACCCAGTTCTCATCTTCTCATCCATAGTTCCAAATAGTTTTAAGCACTTCTCTATAGGATAAGCAATGTAGGCTTGTCATAGGAACATACTTATTTCATTAAAATGGAATGTTTATACTTTTCTAGCAATACATGGTTCGTTTTCCCATTGAACCCTCGGGCAATCAGGTTGGTTTCCTATTAAACCTGAACAACCAGGTTAAGTATTTACTAGTACCACCAACAAGCATAACAAAGTTCCATTCTCTTAGATGTATTAGAGATTAACTCCTTCCCAAGGACTTTGGATAAAGGATCTACCATATTCTCATAGGACCTCACATACTATATAGTTACAATGCCATTGATTATCAAATCCCTTGCATGATTATGCTACAACCATATCATCCCGGACTTTCCATTTAAACTCTTTATACGCTTTTAGCAGAGCTGCCTGATAATCACAATATATGCTTATAGGAGGAACCATTTTGGTCTATATGGTTATGTCTACCAATTCATTTCTTAACCACTCTACTTCCTCTTCAACTTATGAGAGCATAACAAACCTTGACCATTGTAGAATGAGTCAAAACACATCTGTCTCTCTGTTTTCTAAGAGATTACTCCTCTTGTCAAAGTGTAAATCCATGGTGTTATAGATTTAGAACTCCCATATCTTAATTCCAACTAGTGTCTATGTGTCCTTTAACCATAGTTGGATATCTTCTATAATGGATTTCATAGTTCATCATACCCTTCAAGTACCTCATAAATGTATGCAGAGCGTTGAACTTTATCAATGTACTCATATTATGTAATGACAATCCCATTATCATTTATGGAAATCTTGATTCCTAGAATCACTTTGGCAAACCCTAAGTCCTTCATGTCAAACACCGATGAAGGAAACTACTTAATGTTGTTGACACAATCAATATCTATCTTAAAGATGATCATATCATGAACATATAAATTGATTATCACACAACTCTTTGATGGTCTTGCTATAAACACACATGTCACAATCATTGGATTTGAATCCATTTCCAAGGAGAGTATTTCTGAACTTATCATGCCACTACTTCGATACTTGTTTCAATCCATACAGAGATCTTACCAAATTGCATACTTTATTTTCTTGTCTTGGCATGACAAAAACTTCTAGCTGCTTCATATAAATTTCTTCTTCTAGCTAGCCCTTAAAGAATGTGGTCTTTACATTTATCTAATGTATAATAGGATTCTTTATTGTAGTCAAAGCTATAAGCAATGTGATAATCAATATTCTCATTACAGGTCTATAAGTATCAAAGTAGTCAAATTCCTTTATCTCTTCATACCCCTTAGCAACTAGTCAGGTCTTGGACTTTTGTATAAAACCATATGGTCTAAGTTTTCTTTTGAAAACCCACATGTAGCCAATGGGTTTACAACCCTAAGAAAGATCCACCAACTATAACGACCCCAAAATTCACTACCTTATTAGGGCGTGAAACTGGATCACTATTAAACCGGATCCATATGACACTGGCTATAAATTTAAGCCTTTTACCTGAACTTGTGATTTTCATAGAATACTTAACCTTAACCTTAACACAACATCAGCAGCAGAATCATATACTATCACATCTAACCATAATCTTAAAGATGCAGTAGAAATAAACATCCATGTCACTAATCTCCCACTTTTATATCACAGATATAAACGACAAGTCTCAAGTCAAACTTTAATCTTAATACAAACCATAATAGAGTCTAATATAAAGTACGAGTCTAAATTCGACTGAAACAACTAAAAGGAAAAGCATCAACTACATTCCTCCTCTTCGGCCTCAAGGTACTCCAATAAGGCGCACATACACTAAACCTCTCTTGTAATAAAAATGCTATGGATGTGTGAGATCCATGGCTCATAAGTAGGTACACAAAACCTACTACAAAAATCGGATGACAAAGCATGAATCTTTTAATATAAAAATACTGATTACATCTCCATATCAAACACATACCATTCTCTAGTGTGTATGCATGTGCTAATGTACATATATCATCCACTAAACATTACAAGATCTATACATTCATCATCATGGTGCATCATGTAAGAACTAGGCATAGCAAATACACATGATCGCATGGTATTCTTCTAATGTCTACACATGACAATATACATGATCCTACTTACACATGACATTCTTCCAGCATCTACATATGACAATATACATGATTTTACATACTCATGACATTTTTCTCATATCTATCATTGGCAATATACATAGCAATATGTGTTTATAATTACATGGTAAATATTTCATAGTCCATCCAGTACATCTTAATGAGTATTTCTATTCATTTCTCATGCACAAACTACACTTTCATAATATAAATGTGCATACAAAAATCATTTCAAACTAAACATGCATCATTCTTAAGCAATAAGTAAGAATAACAACACATTTGTATAATGAGACATGAATTTCTACTTCTATATCCACAAATCTACAATTACCTTAGTACTTATCACTCACAATCTTATTTATTATCTATTATAGATTACTTATCATTTATCATGTCTTCACGTATCACTTATTAGTTTTCATTGTCCTTATCACAATATTTACTTATCACTTTTCATTTGTCATTTAACACTTATCATTTCTCTCTTTTAGCATTGACTTATACCCCAACGGAAGAACCATTATACATCTTTATTGCTCTTAGATAGTTTAGGGACTTATATGCCATATATCATGTATTTCACAATATCATATAACCATATAAGGTCTCCTGCACATCATATCACATAACTCATATAAGGGTCTCCAACATAACGTATCATATAAACAATATAAGGTCTTCGACAAAGTAAATCACATAAATCATATAAGGTCACCAATTGAACATTACACATATAAACAATGAGTGAGTCTCTAACACAACACATCATATAACCCATGTAAGGGTCTCCAACACATCACATCACATAACCCATGTAAGGGTCTCCAACACATCACATCACATAACCCATGTAAGGGTCTCTACGCCCAAGAAGGGCCAATATGTAACTCATCCGCCTAATGATAGTCATCACTGGGTAAATATTTAGCTCATTCACCTAATGACGATCATCACTGGATAACTAGTGTCCCTTCGCCTAATGATAGTCACTACTCAT
>JAOXJP010184556.1:0-12388 GCA_025762735.1 Platanus orientalis
GACTTCAAATACAGACCTAAATATGTAAAGAGTGCACATGAAATATTAGAGTACAAAGAATAAATGCTATTAATTTTGTCATTGGAGATAAATACACATGAAGTTGAGGCTTCCTTTTGATGCATCACTGAAGAATTCATTGTTGCTTCTCCTTTGGAAAAAATGTCTAAGGAGGAATAAGTAAGAATTCACATTAAAAATAAAAAAGTAACCCCAATATAGTTTTAAAGATTTTCATTTGGTAATATAGAAATCCAGGGAAACTTATGCTAAAATTCAAAAATAAATAAATAAAAATAAACCAATATAGAACCCCATCAACCAAATTCTCACAAAAGATCACTATCTCATCAAATTCTTCATAGATTTTCTTATAAAAACCACAATTCAATTTTCTTTTATTTGTTAGAGGGCTTGGCTCTTTAATTACAAACTAAACCTAAAAAAAAAAGGTTGTTATAAGAAGATCTAAGAGACTAGCCACCCAATAAGAGCTGTAGCAATCTTGGTTATTCTATATGGGTCAGTGAGTGGGTTACCCATTTTTCTAGCATGAGTGTGTGTCAAAAGCACGATTTCTACACGTATAGAAGATTGCTAAGTCAGTTAAAAAGGCGGTAGCATAGTAAAAAAGTAGTGGACAAGCATGAAAATCATGACTTCCATTGAAGTGATAAAACTAAGTGATTAACCTAATCAGTTCTATTTTTAAATTTTTATTATTTTCTCCTCAATTTTGATAATGATAAGTGAAAGCCAAGGCTTTGGATTCTTAGTGGTTGGTCATCATTACTATTGAGAATACGCTTTAGAGAGAGAGGGGGGAGAGGGAATTTTCTAAAAAAAAAAGTCTAAAAATTATAGTACCTTTCCAAAGCTACAATAGAAATAGTATTGTTGTTGAGACTTTTGGGTATAAAAGCTTATATATAGCTCAACCATATCTTATACAAAATTGATATAAAAAGATGGGTAACACAAATGTCCATCACCAAACCATATAACCATTTTCCTTTAATTGTGTAATGTGATGCAAAATCCTTTGAAACTAAAAAATTTAGGTTCAACTGTTCTTCTAAAAATAAACAAAAACATCTTACCTCATCAATGATATATTAAACATCGCTTCACCAACTTGGGTCATATATATAACACCCTACATCCAATTTAGGTAAGCTTTAGAGATCCGAACCTGACACATGGAACTTTTGGTATTTGTGAGCTAGAGGACAACCTTAATGCTCTAAAGACCAAAATATGACCAATGGAAGATTATAGGACTGTTGACCCAATAAGATTAGTCTTGGATACCTAAAAGCCCAAAAATGAACTTTGAGAATTGAGATTCAATGCAAGAGGAATTCAATCGATTAAACCCATTTTCGATCGGTCAAACCCTCCCAACTTGAGCAATCGAGCAACCCACGATAAATATGTCATTCAGGTGTTTTTGAAGTTCACTCAGCAAGAGCAATCAAATACATTTTCGATTGCTCGAAATAAAATTTTGGAATGATCGAAATTTCGACAATCATTAGAATTCATGCTACCACAAGATTCATCATGTTTTGTATGGGGCCCATAAGTGATGACCCTAAACCCTAATTTTACGTCTTTTAAGGATAAATAACATTGAGATAATGAAAAATAAAAATGGCAAAAGAACTTTGGGAGGTTTTGGAAAAGGGGAAAAACTTTTCTTCTCCAAGAGCAAAGTAAGTCCTAAATGCTTAAATCTAGCATAGTATATGGTTTATTTTAAGTTTCTTATCATGAATTCTTATAGATTTATTAATTTTGACCGTTGATTCATGGTTAGATCTTAGAGAATGAAGGAGATTCGAAATGAAAAAAAGGGTTTGGTTGAAAAAACCTTGGAAGCAAGAGATTGAGATCACTTTGTAAGTAGATATGTATTATAGGCACACACCTCCACTCTTAAATTCTTATAAATGTGATTTTTATCATATGTTGTGAAGATTTGTGGCTTTATTTATATGGAATTTATTTTTGTAAGTATATATACATTATATACACACCTTCCTTTTCTAAGATCTTAGTTGTATTAAGTTTGAGCTTCGATTTGAAGGTTTTACATTTAATTTCCATGGATATGTTGATTTTCTTGTATAGGATCCTAGATTCATTGATTTAAGCTTGATTGAAATGCTTTATTTTTCTATTTATATGCATTTTGGGAAAATGATTATAGTTTCATGAGGATGATGCCTTATTTAGTAAGTTTAGTGATCTCTATTTTCAAATGGGAAATATTGTTGTTGGATTCTCGGAACATTGGGATATGAATAAGGATTTTTATGTGGTGTACCTTTGATTTTATTATGATTCCCTACAATTATGATTTTTACCTATTTAATTTTTTGATCTCATGATTGGTTCTCTGTGATTTACAAGTCTTATACAATTCTTGTGGACTCTTTAATGGATTTTAGTTGCTTATTTTAATGGATTTTATTTGGTTGTTAATCCATGTTGTTTTGTATTGATTCTATTCCCATGCTAGAATCATATACTTTCTATGTTTACATTTGAGATTTATGTCCATTGGTGATTTTGATAGCCTAAACATGTTGATTCTATCCATATTATATTCATCATTTAAAATAGCATCCTCATTGGATTTGTACATGAGTTTTGAAACATTTGAGCTACTTTATGTTATATGTGGTCACATTTGTCATGGAAATGTTTTACATCTCGTAGATTTCTATATGTCCATAGATTTGAACAAAAAATCCTCATTTACATCTTGGTTTTAACTTTGTACATGAGATTGACATATTTCGTTTTGAGATTGGATATACAGGTATCTTTTGTGTAATATACTTATGTAGTATTTATATTACTTTGCGTAAGCATAGATTTGACATATTGTTTTGGACGTGTGGATTTATTTTATGACCCTTGTCATGGAGAATTTTAGAGAACTACCCTGGTCTAGGGAAATCATATGGGATAACCCTTGACACCTTAGGAGATTTTTGTTGGCTAACTTTGACATTTATGGTATTTAGAGACCCTTATGGGGTTGGCCTATGTGGCAAGTGATTTTATGGAATTTGGAAACCCTTATGAGGTTGGCCTATGTGGCAAACACCTTTATAGAATTTGGAGACCCTTATAGGGGTTGGCCTATGTGGCAAATGCCTTTATAGAATTTAGAAACCCTTATGGGCTTGACCTATATAGCATTCGGATACTTCATTGAGGTTAGCCTATATGACAATCAGAGACCTCTATGAGGTTGGCCTTTATGGAAAGTTTGAAGACCCCGATGGGGTTAGCTCTTGTAGCAAATTTAGAGATTTTCTTGAGGTTGGCCCTTGTGGCATTAGAAACCTTACGCAGGTTGCCTATGATTTGATTTGTTAAAGACCCAACATGGTTTATTTACATATGATTCAATTTGTAAGCGACCCAACATGGGTTGTTTGCATATGATTTAATTTGTTGGAGGCCCTACATAGGTTATTTGCATGATTTGACATATCGAAGACCTTACATAGGTTATTTGCATGTTTTGGTTTTGTCGGAGACCTTTTGTAGGTTCCATACATCTAGTTTTTGGTATTTGACGAAGACCCTATTAGGTTAACATATAGCATATGCACACTTTGATTTAATTTTAAAACATCTGTGATTATTTTGAAATATTAATACACTTTGAATCATAGTAAGGATATATGTATAGATTTCTTATTGCAAATGCATACACTTTTGACATTCTTACTCTATCTTGATCCATGTATATCTATTACTGTTCTTGTTTTGGCCTCCTTTCTTTGTTGTATATTTTGTATATTTTCTCGCTGAGCCTGTCAAGATCACCCAAATTGACACTATCTTATAGACTGAGGCCATAGAGGTAAAGATATTATGTGGGTTGCTTAAGATGGGGGATACAATATTAATTAGGTGACAAGGCCCAAGGTTCATTATTAGTTTTAAATTATAATTTTGGACATTGAATATACATTTATTTTGAACTCTTTAGATTTGTGTCCCGTGTGGTTGGGGTTGGATATTGTAATATTGGCTTGTGGAAGTCTTTACTTTTGATAACTAGATATATGGATCATTGAGTTAATTTAGATGTGAATGTGATTATTTCCACTACATTATGAGATTATTATTTGATGCGAACTTTAATCATTCCATTGCACTTCAGTAATGTAAATTGTAAAAGACTAAGTGATCCATTGTTATTTGTGATCATGCATGGTTTAGATGACATGCAACTAACATTTCGTTGCGACATGTGATTTGACTAATTTGGATCAAAGGATTTAAAAAGAATGAACAAAATTTCTATGGAAAAGTAAGAAAGAGGACAATGGTCACACTATGGAAACGGGATCTCCCTACCATGAGATACAAGTTCAATGTGTGTTATCTAGTGTTTGATCCAGATTTGGGATACAAATACAGACCTTGGATCTGGGTCGTGACAATATATGCCCTTTGTACAAAACCATCTTCAAGCATAAATCTAGCATATTCTATCTTCCATGGTCTTTCTCCAATGCCTATAGCTTAACAAAAAAGATTATATCAATCCAAGTTGTGTACAAATATAAACAATATTCATATTTAAATATTTAGTGGAATTGTGAAGAGATAAATTTAGCAATTTGTAAGGAGAAATAGCCAATAGAGTCATTGAAAAGTAGACATCATATTGTTAGTCTTTGTTTTTTTATTATAAAAAAGATCTATGCATATCTAGTTATAATTGAACCCACATTTATCCAGTAAGAGAAAAGAATTCCTCACATCAAATTTGTGGATTGGTAGAAGCTTTACTCTCTAGTATATGTCACACGTGTATAGGTCTTGTAATCATAATACCTAATCCAACTCAATGACTACAACAACCTCTATCTCGATGTATTTAAGAGTCTATATAACCTTTTCTCTTTAAACATTGTTTCTCAAGCCTAAGTGAATACCTTCAACTTCCTCTATCTCCATGTCATCCACTTGTGCTTGCATGGGTACAAGTGTTAGCAAATAAATAAATACAATAATGAAAGCATCAGGACTACTCATTGCAACCCATACATGTGCATTTTGGTATTTACAAGTGGTGCAAGAGAGGTTATGTTACTAAATTTACCCACATGTAATGGGTAAAACAACCATGCACAATCACATGAACCAGTCATGATGCTTCATTAACAAATTTGAGGTCCATAGTATAAAAACTGTATATTTGAAACTATAGTTTCTTTATTCTATATGTTGTCTTGTTTGTGATTCCTATCACAGTTTGCACTTGTTTGACTTAAAAGTAGGGGTGCCAATGAGTAGCTCGGCTCGTTAAAATTTAGGCAAGCTGCTCAACTTAATCTTGGCTCGGCTAACCAAACTCGAACCTATATCTTGAGGCCCAAATCTTAAAGCCCAATAGCCCATACGCCACACTTGCTCCTAAATTCCAAAGATATACTACGTATCAACCTATTATGTGGTCACACTATTTTTTCTCAACTCACTTAGCTAAACGAGCTTGATGGAAACTCTGGTCTTGGGCTTATGTCTATGAACTTTAGATAAAGCTCAAGCTCAACTCATTATAAGTTGAGTTCGCAATTGAGCCGAGCTAGCTTGGCTCATTGATAGCCCTGCTTTAAAGATAATCAGGTTCGTTTGGGTGGGCAATTAATGTGTTGTTGTGATTTAATACACTCGTATTTGCTTTCTTTATATAACAAGCATATGACTTGCAAACTTGTTCTCTATAATTGGTTTGTAATACACAATTTAAATAAGGAATTAGATAACTATGTTTGAAACATTTCTTCTTTCCAAACAATTTTAAATGTAGTTTGGGTTTCCTTGAGTTTAAAATAAAGGGAGGACACATTGTGGGCAATATTTTGGCTGTAGGAGAAAATTTTCATTCCATAGACAAAATTAAGGGAATACAAAGCACCTTTACTGTGAAACTTGACATGTAAAAAACATATGGTAGGCTGGAGTGATAATCAGGAGATCCATAACTTGATCATGTCGGGAGTGAGTTTTAGTTCTTTTTTAGTTATCATTAACAACTCACTTGAAGGTTACTTCAAACCGTTATGAGGAATTGGACAAGGTTTCCCCCTCTCCCTGTAGCTATTTATCCTATGTTCATTGTTTCTTTTTTGTGACTCATGTATGATATGGGATCGCATAATCATTATTAAGGTCTCAGAGTAAACAAGTATGCCCCTTCTATCTACATATGACGTTTGTTGACAATCTTTTCCTCGTCGATAGAGTAACTACATAGATGATTAAGAGTAAATGAGCTTCTGGATACATATACAAAGTGGTTGGAACAGAAAGTGAATTATGAAAAATCAGCCATCCTTTTTAACATAAATTTGAAACTAGATGTAAGAGAAATGTTTATCTCGGCTTAATGTGCTCAAGCAATGAAAAATGATGATAATTTTGTGGGAGTCTATTTGCTCATAGGTAATGACAAAAAGAAGAAGAAGAAGAAGAAGAAGAAGGAATCATGTAAGTTTGTGATCAATAAATTCAAATCTAAGTTGAAAAATAGGAAGGCCAAGATGTTGTCTCATTCAAGGTGCACAATTTTGATTCAATCGGTTATCTTTTCAATTATGATATATTTCATGTCGGCTATCTTATTCCCTAAAACAATATGCCAAGAAATGAATAAATTACATAAGGTTTTCTAGTGGGGGCATAACAATGAGGGAAGACAATTATACCTTGAATTTTGACGTCATTTTCATACAAATAAGTACAAGGAGGACTATGCATCAAGGAAATGAAGACAATTAATAAATCTCTGGTTGCAAAATTTTAAGGAGATTTTTTACAAAATATTACTTTTATTTGGGCTTGTTTAGTCAAAACTAAGTATCTCATCCATACACCTTTCTAGAGTGGCAGATGGACCCACACAACATCTAGAACTTGCAATAGTATTATGAGTTATAGGAATTTACTTAAAGCTGGGGCCTGGTATGTTGGCATGTGAAGAAATATCAGCACTTGGCATAATCCTCGGATTCCTTATACAATAGTCTATATAACACAAGAGATATTATATCAAAATTAGCTTCTAAAAGGTGTATGAGCTAATTGATCTAATATCAAAAGATTGGAACATGAAATCCATCTTTCAAATATTCTCTCTTCATGTTGCAAAAGTGATTTTCAAAATACACTTAAGCAAGGGTAATTCCCAAGAGGAGGCTATTCTAAATTTCTAATTTGGACCCTTACTCCTTTAGGTAAAATCAGCACCAAGTCAATTTAGAAACAAACCCAAGATTCTAGAGTCTCTTCTTTGGTTATACATGATCATAGTATGAGGACATTGTTGAAAAAAGTTATGGAAGGTTGACAAGATACCTAACCGTATTATTATGTTTACATGGCCCTGTCTAAATGTGACAATTCCATTAAGATTTTTGTATCCAAATATATTTCAAGCATTGATCCACTCTATCCACTTTGTGATTTGGTGTAACACCCCACACATGTTTCATGCACTTAGTATAGTTATAGATGCATGATTGATAATTAATAATTTTAATGAAGTTAATTTTAGTATTAGTGACACATAAGTGAGAGAAAAATTTAATCAAACATAAAAGGGAAAAGAAGGCAATAACAAGTCAAAGACATGCTAAGTTTTGAAGTTTTCCCAGAGGGTTGGGATAACTTCATAAATAAATTTGTATCAATCTCATATGAATCACCAAATAAATCATATATTATTAGAAAAATCTACGATTATACTTTCCAATGCCATAGATGGTGAGCAAATTGAAGTTTTCTAGAAGAAGTTATGACAATTTTTTCACTAGGTGTCTATGTTGTCTGGTATAGTATGAGTCAGTAGATTTAGGGTAACTTTAAATTTAAACCTGTATTAACTCCTAATGAATTAACTAATAAAGTATATTTAAGTTGGAAGCTCTAAGATTATACTTTACAAACGCAACAAACGGTGATCAATTACGAGTTTTCTATAAAAAGTTATGGTAGTTTTTCTATCAGGTGTCTGTGCTGAAAAAATTTATGGGCAACATGACGTCATTGTGGATATCGACGTTCAGGAAGGGTTCGAATTCCCCCGCCGGCCTGTGGTTTTCGGGCCCACTCTTCAACGCGTGATGCCAGTGCGTGAAGGGTCGCTAACCCTTTTACAAGAGGGTTAGGCTTTACTTGGAGTCGCCACCAACTCGGGGTTAACCGACGGAGTTGGACATCGGTTCTCCTCTCTGGGCGGAGAGAAGTCTAGACCCGAAAGTCTAGGGGTTTAACTCCTAGTATTTGTCTACATTCTTAAGATAAATGGTAAGTTGTTTAGTTGCATTTAGGGAAGGTGTTAGGCACCCCAAATACCTGCTTTTTTAGGGTAGCTTCTCTCATTCATACATGTTTTAAATTATGCTAAAGTCCATGCTTGTTAAATGTACAGTTATTGGTCTTGGACCACCCCCGTGGTGTGATTATTGTAGTTGTACCTGAGACATAATCTCGAGTTACCTACATACCCGATCTTGTGGTTCAGGTGTTCCTAGGTTTTTGTCAGGATCAAACTGCATGTAGTTTTAGGGGTTTGTTGTGTGTGCCAATCTCGATAGTTAAGTACGTTTGACTATGAGAGTGATTTATGGTATATTCATTTTAGATTATTTGTACACTTATAGAGTACTCCGCGTTATTGCAAAATGTAAACAAGTTAGCTAAATGGGGGTGAAGATTATGTTGTACCAATGTGCATGATTTTGAGAACCTAATTGGACTATGGCCAAGTCTCAAGGTCTTTGGGTCGTGAACCATTGCGACATAACCCTAAGGAAATGTGAAGACCTTAAAAGGTTGAGACGAGTTAAAATGTAGTGAATGGGTAGGTTGACTCGACTTAGTCACACTGACATAGCAGCCACGACTCAAGCATTGTCTCCCAGGTAAAGTTTGGGTATCTGACACACTTGGAGATCACAAACGTATAGTCAACCTTACTATGATTATTGGGATAGTTAAAAGAGGCATTTGTAGTGAAGATATTCCTAGATTATGTCTATGGAATGGATTGGATTAAAGCTAGATTTCATTTAACTTTCACAGGTTTAACACTTGAAATTCATCTTAACGCTTGAAAACAGGGCTCACAGAGGTGCCTAGGCACATGGATGAATTACAAGATGTCAGTTGCTTGTGTATAGGCTTTAGAACCTAGATTATGTCTATGGAATGGATTGGATTAACGCTGGATTTCATTTGACTTTCATAGGCTTAACACCTGAAATTCATTTTAATGCTTGAAAATAGGGCTCACAGAGGTGCCTAGGCACATGGATGAATTACAAGATGTCAGTTGCCTGTGTATAGGCTTTAGAAAAGGTTAGGGTTAACTAGGGTGGGTCCCAGATCCCAAGGCTTAAATTTCTTTAACGTCTATATTTCTTGTATACGCATAAATTTTAACTGATTAAAAATCAGACATTGGGTTTGGACAGTTTATACTCTAGAGGGCATATCTATCTCTACAAAATTATGATTTGAGTGTTGTTGGTCAATTTGGAAATCTGAGAGAGAGATCCTTCCAACTATATATAATAAGCCTATGTTTGTCTAACGCCTGTTTTTTAAAATGATGCTTGTTTGTATTGTCAACGCCTATTTTTTAATAGATTAAAAAAACAGGAGTTGGGTTTGGACAGTCTGTACTCCTAAGGTTATATCTATCTCCAAAAAATTCTGATTTGAGTGTGGTTTATCAAGTTGAAAAGTTGAGAGAGAGATATTTTCAACCATATATAATAAGCCTATACTTGTCTAATGCCTATTTTTTAAACTAACACCTGTTTGTGCTGTCAACACCTGTTTTTTAATAGATTAAAAAACAGGAGTTGGAGTTGGGATTGGACAGTCTGTACTCCGGAGGGCATATCTCTCTCCACAAAATTATGATTTGAGTGTGGTTAATAAATTTAAAAATCTGAGAGAGAGATCCTTCCAACCATATATAATAAGCCTATATTTTTCTAATGTCTATCTTTTAAAATGACGCTTATTTGTGCTATCAATGCTTGTTTTTTTAATAGATTAAAAAAAATAGGTATTAGGTTTGGACAGTTTATACTCCGAAGGGCATATCTCTCTCCATAAAATTCTGATTTAGGCGGGGTTGGTCAATTTAGAAAGCTGAAAGAGAAATCTTTCCAACCATATATAATAAGACTATGTTTTTCTAACACCTGGTTTTTAAATTGATATCTGTTTGGGTCATCAACGCTTATTTTTTGATAGATTAAAAAATAGGCATTTGATTTGGATAGTCTATACTCCGGAGGGTATATCTCTCTCCACAAAATTTTGATTTAAGTGTGGTTGGTCAATTTGAAAAGATGAGAGAGATATTTATAATCATATATGATAATCCTATACTTGTCTAATACATGTTTGTCCATATGCCTATTTTTCTAACCCTTGTTTTTTAATTCCCTTAAAAAATAGGCATTAGGCTTGGAATCAAAATCTAACAACCTGATTTTGGCCATTTGGACCCTTTAGGGGTATGAAAAAATTTTAAAATTATGCATGCTAGTAGGCAGTATATATATGAATAACATATAAAAAATTGAATTTCATATCATGAGTACAAAATTCAAACAAAAATCGATAAATATTCATTAAAACTAGGTCTCAAAAGACCCGATTTTTTAGGTTTGTTTGGGGGGCCATCTTGAGGGCTTCCATAGCTCCTAAATTCATGAAATTAAAAAAATAGACCATGTCTATGTCTAGTCTAACATAGTCAAATTTAGGCTTAAGAAGCCCTCTACAAAATCATATGAAAATAGACATTGAAAGGGGTCAAAAATGAAATCAAGTAGAAGCTGTTAAGCCTCTACTGTGTAATCCGAATTAGAACAGTGTTCTAGCATGAATTGGACAACATAACAACATATAATTTGATATATGATGAAGGGGAAAGTGAATTGGACACAGGTTTAGGTTTACCTTGGGCAAAAACTGACTTAGGGTTGATGAATCCTTGCCTTTTTCTTCTTTTTCTTCTTCCTCTCTTCTTTAGATTTGGGTTTTTTGAGGCCAACCCTAATAAACACAAATTTGGGGCTATTTATAACCCAAAAATCATGCAATAGATAGTTGGGATTAAGGATAAGGGTTGCTAGATGGAGTGCTAGGATGATATCTATCCTAATTTAGGTGGAGGGCTAGGATTAAATCTAGGTGAAGGGTGGGGATTGATCTAGGCTAAGGGGCATGAATGAGTGACTTGGCTGCATGAAGGGCTAGATTAGGTTTGTGTTTTTTGAGTGAATGGTGAGATGGGGGGTGTCTTGTTGAGGGTGGATGGAGAGAGACATGACGGTGACATGGGGGATGCCTTTCGGCAAAACCCTATTGGTTGTAAATCTAATGGGGGGTGCATGGGATGCCTAATGGAGGGCTATGAGAGACTCTATGGGGATTTGAAATTCAAACCATCCATCCAAGGGTGGAGAGTGAGAGAGATAATGGGAAGATTCTAATCTAATGGTTTCTAAAAACGGCTTAAGGGTGTGAAAGCATTTAATGCAAAATATCTAATCTTTTATCTCATTTTGAATAATATTTGCTTTATGATTTTTTTGAACCCTCTCACTGTCGTCACTCTGAGCGAGCACTTGAGCTTGAAAGTTGGTCCAGTTAATTCAATTTTAGAAGTCACAGATGCTCTGGTTGCATTGGTCTAGTCAAAACCAAATTACGAAAATGGTAAGGGGGTGAAGTCAAGGTTTTTTGACTTAAAAAGCTCTTAGATGTAATTTGAAAATCCAAGATGGTAAAATTGATCTGAAGGTGACCTAGGGTTAGATGACCCTAAGTCCGGGTGATTCACAACTTTTGACTATGCAAGATTACAGTAACCGAGCAGGAAATTAGGTCAAAAATCATTTTTTGAGCAATTTGACATAATTGAATAGGAAATGCTACTAATTTTTCTATAAAATGTCTCGTCAGGTTGTATCCGGGGGATATGAAGCTTGAGGAGTCTTAGAGCTACAGAAGCTGACAGATTGGTCATTGGGTCCTCGGGCAGCTACCAAGATTTTTTCGAAGCAAGGTCGCTTGAACAAATTGGGTTTCTGTAGTTGCTTAAAGCTGGGTGAAATTAAATGGATAAACATTCTTTGAACCAAGGGTTTGTGAAATATTTTATCGAAGACAAGGGTGAGACTCAGAAAATAGCTTCGACTTTGCTGCATTTCAAGTCTAGAAGAACTTTTAAGGGCATCCCGTGTGTTAAATACAGACAAAACTCACTTTTTCTAGATTTGGGTGGAAATGACTGCTTGGGTCATGGGTTTTCTGCAAATTA
>JAOXJP010184567.1:0-12388 GCA_025762735.1 Platanus orientalis
AGTTTAACCTAAGTCAAAGCAGCACTATATGAGCTAAACAAGCTCCAAGAGCTTAGTATGATAGATTAACCAAGTTCCTAATGGACCATCAATTTGTTAGGGGGAGTGTTGATAAAACACTCTTTATCATGAAAAAGGATGGCCATATACTCATTGTTTAGAGATATGTGGATGACATCATCTTTGGATTAACATGTCAGGAAATGACACATGGAGTTGCCCATACGATGAACTTCAAATGTGAAATGGGTATGGAAGGAGAATTGTGATTCTTCCTCAGGTGATAGATCAAGCAAATATCATATGGAATATTTTTGAATCAATCCAAGTTTGCAAATGGTCTGGTATCCAAGTTTGGACTTTTGGAGTCTAAACTATTGAACACTCGTATTAGTCCCAATGAGAAATTAACAAGATATCGATGGAGTCGATGTATATTCCACTGAATTTAAGAGTATTATAGGAAGTATAATATATCTGATAGCTAGTAGACCTGACATTTTCTTTAGTGTAGGTGCCTGTGTGAGGTATCAGGCAGCACCAAAGGAATCTCATCTGAAAGTGGCTAAGAGAATCATTCAATATGTTCATGGTACAATCAACTTTGGCCTTTGGTATCCTTTTGATACCACTCTAGTATTAGCTGGATTTTCAAATGCTGATTGGGCAGGCAATGTTGATTATCTTAAAAGCACAAGTGGTGGCTACTTTTATGTAGGAAATTGTCTAGTCTCATGAAACAGTTGCATGAAAAATTATGTATCTCTGTCGACAGTGGAGGCAGAATATATTGCAGCTAGAAGTAGATGCACGCAATTACTATGGATGAAACAGATGCTCACAGACTATGAGTTGCCACAAACTACGATGAACTTATTTTCCAACAACTTAAGTGCTATCCAAATCTCCAAAAAATTTGGTGCAACACTTTATAACCAAACATATAGATATTCGACCCATTTCATTCATTAATTCATTGAAGAGAAGACTACATCTCTAGAGTATATTTTGACAAAGGATCAATTAGTAGATATCCTCACAAAGGCATTAGACTCGAAAATATTCCAATATCTTTGTGGATTAAAGGGAATGTGCTTTGTGTGAATTTATTAATAAATTATCCAAAAAATAAGTTAAAAAGAGTCATTAGGGTTAATAAAGGTGAAGTTGGGCAAAAACTAATAAAAAATGGGATTTTCCCCTAAAAGATTCAATTTTGGATCGATCTAAATTGGCGAACCTAGTGGGCTACGAATGGTTTTTTCACTTAAAAAGGGGCAAAAGGCCTTGGTTTGATCCTAATTCGAACTAGAAGCTCTCTAAGGCCATTTTCCTCCTTCATTACTCTCTTGTCGGATACTCACACCTTCCACGCCAAAGTCATGTCGAAATGCTATATGGGTAAAGGCCCGATGTGAGAAAAGGAACAATCGAAATGCTTCAGAACTTCAGCTATCAACTACGGAGCCTTGAGAAGCTCTGTGGCCTTTCACAACTACACTCATATCTTTTCGAAGAAATGG
Organism: Platanus orientalis; assembly: GCA_025762735.1. Classification (NCBI taxonomy): domain Eukaryota; kingdom Viridiplantae; phylum Streptophyta; class Magnoliopsida; order Proteales; family Platanaceae; genus Platanus; species Platanus orientalis. The sequence continues at coordinate 1,524 of JAOXJP010184567.1, forward strand.
ATCTTCATGGAGTGGGAAATGAAGCAAACTACCCTTTGGGACTTCACATTGGGCACTCAGGTACCCAATGACGATTGGATGCAGCTGACCGTCATCAAAGGGATCGTCTAAAAAGAGGTGGTTCAAGTATTCTATGCCAACATTCACTCCCACAACTACACCCAGTTGTCCTTTGAGATTGAGATGTACGGTGTCTGGATGCTCATTAACCCAAACCGATTATCTCTACTATTGGGGATTACCCACACCACATCTGATCCAGTTCTCTTTCCCAACGTTGGGATTGACAAAGTGCACATTATGGCACTTTTTGAGTGAGAGGAGGAAGTGTGGTTTGGGAAGCTCACAACTAGCAAGTGTGAGATGCTTCCAAGGTTCCTGAACCTCATCTTGGTTTACAACCTCTTATCGACGACCTACAAGATGGACATGTCCTATGACATGGTCCACTTGGTAGCTAGCCTGATGGAGGGAAAGACACTTGAAATCCCAACCATTATGTGCTATGTGATGTGTCAGGCATCATCTGATTGAGGCTTCAAGCGGGGCCTACCGTATGGGGTGATGATCACCCAGTTAATGGAGTAGTGCAGAGTCACATTTTCTATACGATGCAATGGTCCTTTCTCAAGGACTACCCATTGACGATGGCATAGTTCTACAGATGGAGGATGGACTGAAGAGAAGAGTTGCACCACGAGCGGCTCAAGCAGCTGGAGAGGTAGCTTAGCCTACCCTGACCCTTATTCCGGATCCTACACCAATCATGGTTCCTCCACCAGCTCTAGAGACCCCAACTGCTCCCACACCAGCTCTAGCACCTGCCCCCGCATCATCCACATCAGCCCCAGCCTCGACTATTCCTTCATCCCTTTTTGCATTGATCCAAGACATCCACGAGGACCTCAGATGCATGTTTAGGTGCTTTGAGTGCCTTGGGTAGAAGGTGGAGAGCATGGACCAGAAGCTCGTCCACATTGAGGGCATAGTTGATCCCTCACACTCACTTACTCTTTGGGTCACCTTGAATTTCCTTGCCAGTGATGAGGAGGCCAAGTTGAGTGATGAAGATGCTTAAAGCTCCTTAATTTTTTCATTTTTTGATGTATTTCCTTTATTGTTTCTTTTTTACCCCATACTTATAAATCTTTTGACAAATTAATGGAAAAACTGTTTTGATATCTCTTGTGTTATGTCTATTGTGCTATTGTCACCTTTGGTTTCCATGACAAAAAGGGGTAGAAATTCCAAAATAAGTTGCTAAATGCTAAAATGCCAGGGAGAGAAAATGAAATGAATTCCTAAAATGCTAGGGAGAGAATGAAATGAATTTAGGGGGAGACAAAGAATTTTTTTTGGAAGAAATGGCTTGAACATGCTTAATTCTAAAAATAATAAAGAAGATATTGAACTTAGGGGGAGCAACTCAATAAAAATAAATTAGTGAACTGGAGCTTAAAAGTATAGAAATGAACTTGAGAAAAATGCATATAAATGAACTATTTGTGCTAAACTCATATCACTTGCACAATGCTTACCTCATTTGTACTCCATGGTCATATACAATTCATCATGATCATACTCATTCATGTGCTTGCTTGTGTGCACTTTATACCTTATCATTTGATTGGACTAATCTTGGTTTGAGAAAGGTATGCTATTTGTTAAATGAGTTTTAGGTTCTTAAAAGCCAAAGCACAACACAAAAGAAGAAATACAATGCAAAAACCAAGCATATATCTAGGGGAGAGCTATAAGAACATTACTCAAAGATATATGGCCACAGTTGGTTTTTAGAGTCCTTGTAGTCATTTTTAATGCATTTCAATTATGTAGTTTAAGTTTTGTCATGAAATTCCCAAAGGGGGAGATTGTTAATGTAAAGTTGTAAATTTCATGAACTGTAAAATACAAGCATTGTATAGACTAGAACATGTAGGAAGTCATGTAAGAGTTTAGAAGATTGTCTAGTTCGAACTCCATGAAGAACTGCCCCAAACATGAAGAACTACCTCAAGTAATTAGGTAAGGTGGCATGACCACAGTGTATTAAAAGCATAACAACAGGTTTTCAAAGGTCTACGGACCTTCCCCGACATTGGAGGAGCGATCATAAAGTCTTTATGGCCATTCTAGGCATTTTTATGAGATTACAAAGACTTTGGATTGATCTAAGGCCCATAGTTCTATCCAACTTATTTGGATCGATCCAGGATTGAACCAGGGATTCTCGTGGTGTTATTTTTGCTTAAATCTGAGCACCAGAATCTATCCAAAGTGATAGAAACGCTCAGACTGGCTTGACAACTTCAAATTTTGAATCAAATCAATGATGAACATGATTTATCTATTAGATGATATTCTTATCCTATGGACACTATGATTTTAGGTTTATTATAAAAGGGATAAGCGCCGAAGAGTAAAGTAATTGGTCTAGAACCACATTGAATAATTTTGCTCTAAACTTATGTGTTCTTGAGAGAGATTTATTTCTCCAATCTTGTGCTCATCACTCCCTATACCTAGATAGGATATAGACCAAACAAAGTCCCCTCTCTATCCCTGCTAAGGAAAAACTTCAAGAGGCAAAATTCAAGAGTTGTCCAAATAAAAATTTGTGTGGGATCCAAAAGACTTATCTTGCTCAAGAAGGAGCATTCCAAAACTGTGGTAAAGGCTAAATCAACCTTAAAAGAGGTGAGCCTATGCTTCGATTTAAATTCATATATATATATATTTGTGAATACTCCCACCGAAGACACCGATAGTGTAGGCCTAAGCACCTTATCAAAGGTGTAGACAGTTCCTGCCTAAGACACTGAGAATAGACCTAACGCTATTGCCAGAGACACTGATAGTGTGAACTTGGCACTTCCGTTAGAGACACTAAAAGTTTAGACCGCACTCGCTAGAGACATCGAGTGTAGATTAGCTTGCATTGCAAGTAGTTAGGCTTTATTTAATTTTGGTCTTAATTGTATTATTTCAATCTTAATAAAATTATATAGCTTGATTGTGAGCTTTTGATAGTGGACGTAGGCCATTGTGCCGAACCACTATAAGTTTTCTGGGTTGTGTGCTTATTGATTGTGTTGATTACTTGCATTTACTGTATCAAACAATTTGCTTAATTCATTACAATTGTGTACATTAACACTTAAAGATTAAAAAGGCTAAACCAATTAATCATAGGGAACTATAGTGCATGATAAAAACCTCATGATCAATGATTAGTTCACAGACAAGTAATTTGCTGATTAAAAGACTTCCATTGCAAACAAATAAGATTACGAAAATTAAGAAATAGGGTGATTTAAATTAACCAAGGAAATCGAAAAAATTGAGTTACTCTATTTAGCCCCCTCTAGGATCATTTCTGGACTTTTAATTATCTCCCCTCTCTCTTTCTCTCTCGACTCTATCTTTAATGGTTATACTCCCCTCAAGTACCCTAAGATGGTGGATTGGTTTCTTGGGGTTTCTTATCAATGGATTAATTTGTTTGTTAGTAGTTTAGAGATAATTGTAAGACTTGATAGAATGAAGATCCATGGAGCACAACACGTTGGGGTGAAGATGAAACAGAAACAAAGTTTTCGAAGGCATCTAGACAAAAATAGGACAAGAAAATAACCTGATTTTCATGGGGAATCAATCCATATGATCTACCATTGTTTTGTTATGTGATTCTTATTTAATTTACATGTTTTTAGAGCACCTCCATGAAGCTAGGTCGTGGTCACCTCAAAACCGTAGAAAAGAGTCAAAGTTGGAATCAGATAGGGATGCCTACTACTAAGAATTTAAATCCTACAAGGACTCTAACTAAAAGTCTAACTTGGAAACTAGTTTTAGGGAGTTGAGGATAAGTAGGAGCTCATAACTATAATAGATAAGTTTGTTATCAATTAGGGGACAAATGAGATTGAGTCAGAATCCTAATTGCACAAGGACATAGTGTTTGCAACCTAAAAGGATATTACATGTAGATGATTTTTAAATAGATTTAAAGTAATTATTTTTAAATTATTTTTTTGCAAAAGGTCTTAAAATAACTTATTATTAATTTAATAATTTTTAAATTTGAAAAAATTGGATTAAAAAAACAATAAAAAGGCCTTAGGGCCCCATTTTGGTGCCCCCGTGTGTCCTTGCTTATAAAATGTTCGTTCAGATGAATTTTTGAACAATTTGAGTTGCTATGGACTCCTTGTGTTGTCTACTATCCAAATAGACCCATTTGGACAAAAAAATTTGTTGTCTAAGCTGTAGATTAGAAATATGCATTTTAGGTGTTCAATAAAATTCCTGAACTAACCCGATTAACCCCATTTGACCAGTTATGACTGGTTTAACTTACAGTTAAAATATTTGACTATATATAACATATTTAATAAGGGTTGACGTAGTTTGATCTGGTTTAACTAAGGTTGACCAGGTTTAACTCGATTTGACAAGGTTTGACCTACTTTGACCAAATCTGACTTAGGGTTAACTAGAGAGGACCAGGTTTAACCAAAGAAGACTAGGGTTAACCAATGAATATCAGTGTTAATTGAAGAACACTAGGGTTAACCAGATTAGACCAGGAATGACCAAAGTTAACCAGTTTGACTGAGTTGACTAAAGGTTAATTAGTTTAACTAAAATTGACCTGATTTAACTAGTTTTGACTAGACCAAAACAAATAACAGGTCAATAAAATTTTTTATGAAAAGAATATAAGTGTATGAGATACACTGTAGTCCACAATTTGATTGGTGGACATTAAAAGCAGTGGGAGTTAAAAAGTTTACTATTCTTTTAATGTTGCAAACTGGTGTTCATGTAAATAACAAGCAATGTGATTGTTTATATTTTATGTACAATGTGATTGTTTACTTTTCCTATACAATGTGATTATTGGAATGAAATGTTATGTTGACTAAATAATTCCCTCATATATAAAATATTAAATATGACAACGGATATTTTTTCACAAAATAAATTCTAACAGCCTTCCATTATTAATGAGTGGGGGATTTTAGCTGTAATAGGTTGGTTAAAGCCCATAGGATAAGACCAAATATACTTTAGTTAATCTTCTCTCATTCTCTTATGAGGATAAGTTTTAGGTATGATTTATGGGAGTGTAAGCTCACAGGATACATTTCCCACAATACATATACTAAGTCTAGATGGCGGTCCTATACTTAACTGAAAGTACCATGGCAGCTCACAGGTTTTAGGCATGGTATTTTTAGAGGCTAGAAGAAAATTAGAAATAAACAATCTAGGAATGTAATTAGTTATAAATCACTAAAAGACTTGATGGATAGTAACTATCAACTTGATTTGGGCAAACTCAATTTATTTCCATAGGAAGATATTGTGGTTTACAGGATTAGGTTTCTGATGACCACTGGATATTTGATAAGTATCCCAATCCTATGGTATATGAGGGAGCCATAGTAGTGACAAAAAGTGGTCGGTACCATCAAATTAAAAACCCTATTAGATGGATATTATATGTGATGATGATGGATGAATGGTTTGATTCATATAGATATTAGTCATAAGAATGTTCAACCCACTTTCTAAGATCCTGAAAGATAATAAACTAATTGGACCAAATTTCATAGACTGGAAAATAAATCTTCTCATAGTGCTCACAACTGAGAATTACAAGCATGTTCTTACCACTAATTCTCCTGAGTTTTCTGGTGTTACTGCTTCTCAAGAGGATTGGGATGCATATAAAAAATGGTGTAAGGTTGATAAGATGACTAAGTGCTACATGCTAGCATCTATGTCTAATGTCTTGCAACATCAGCACCAAATTTTTCCTATTGCCAAAGACATTTTAGTTGATGTAACTGAGATGTTTGGTGAGCAAAATAGAGTAACAAGATAAATGGCCATGAATGACTTATTGAATTCTAAGATATTAGAAGGAACTCTAGTTTGAAACCAGGTCATAAAGATGGTGGATTTCATAAATGAATTGGAGATTCTTGGGGGAGAAATGGATGTCCAATCTCAAGTTGATGTGATCCTTAGTTCATTGCTAGAATCATTTAATCAATATGTATTAAATTATAACATGAACAATTTGAATTTTTCCTTAACAATATTGATGAAAGGCCTGCAAGGGGCTAAGGAACTCATTAAAAGTAGAAAGTCTAATGCCTTCATAGCTGAGAAAAAGAATACCTCCTGGTTCAAACCGAAAAAAATAATTAGAAGAAGAAAAGAAAATTTCTCCTAAAGGGCATAAGAATGTTCCCAAAAATGGTGGTAAGACTACTGGTAATGGAAAGAAAAACAAGGTAAAAGGAAATTGTTTCCACTGTGGAAGGGCTGGACAGTAGAAGAAAAATTGTCTCTCCTATTTGGCTTCTTTGAAAGCAAAGAAAATGGAAGGTATTAATAAGTCTCTCATCATAATTGAATCCAATTTGTTGCTTGGTCCTCATGATTCATGGTGTGTGGATTCTAATGCCATAACTCATGTTTGCAATATGTCACAGGGTTTTAATGTATGTCAATCCCATGGTCAAATGTGTAGTGGTATGTGTCTTGTAAGTGTTCTATGTTCTCACAAGTTTAAGACATGAAGATAAGAAGGACCGAAAACCTAAAGAAGAGACTTGAAACTACCTCGAATTTGCCATATCAAAAGGTATAAAGCATGCATTGCATATCATTTTAGTACCTTAAAACCAATATAGACATTGTGTTAAGCATCTCACAAAATCCAAAGGCAAAATGCCTAAGGATAGACCCTCCACAGTGCCAAAACTCAAGTGCAAAAAAACTAGGATTCATAATCGATTACAAATCAAATAATTGATTTTGGCGCAATCGGCTGTGAATCATGCAATCGATTGTGAGCAAAATCTAGGCATTGTCTAAGACTCTCGAGGTCAAAACTCATAGGCCGTAATTGGTTATGAAACCGATTTGGACTAAAATCCCTAGACTCGAAATCAATTTGGGATCAAATAATTGATTGTGTGATCCGTAATCAATTGCGAGCCATAATCGATTGCAAATCAAGCAATCGATTGCGTGGGTAATTTTGGAATAAATTTAAAACACTAATTTCAAAGAGAGTTTTTCAAAATTTGAACTCTGTTTTTCAAATCTAAGGCTCTAAAATGTTGCCTATTGTAAAAGATTCTAATCCAAAGGCCATGGGTGCTTCTCATTCCTATGAAAGGGAACTTTTGCCATTAGGGTAAAGAACTCCAACACTCCAAGGTATTTTAGAGAGAGCTCCAAAGTGTATTATATTGAGAGCATCCTCACTATGAAAAAACATCATTGCCCCACTGGTTTTGAGCTTGAGTAGCTAAACTCACTTTTAGCTGAGTTCAAGGAACACTAGAGCCAAGTACTTGGAGCTTGTGGGTAGCTAAGGCAAACTAGCTCAACAAAGAGCACCCCACTTTGAGCAACTAACAACATCAACTAACTTGTGGTAATATTTTCTTTACTTTGCATTCATTTTCATTTATACGTATCATTGCTCTTATTTTTCTTTCATCGAAGATACTAGAAGCTTGACTACCTCCGTCGGAGACACAGAAGTAGTACACACTTGTTAGTGACACTAAGTGTTGTTGTTTAGCTTGCTTATAAGGAAGTAGTTAGGTTTGTATATTAACCTAGGTTATAATAGTACCTAAATGGGTAAGTTAATTTAGAAATCCTATTCACCCCCCTTTAGGATTACTTTAGAGCAATTTCAATTAGTATCTGAGCCTAGATTACTCACATAGGGCTTAACATCCTGATTAAGGTCCTAGCGAAAATCCTAGAGGGCTAGAGAAGATAATGGTATGTCCATTAGCACCCCTCCATTATTTAATGGAACAAACTATGGTTATTAGAAATATCGAATGGAGATATTCCTAAATGCCTATGACCCTAGAGTATGGAGTGCAATTGTCGATGGCTATACATAACCCAACAAACCGAGAAGTGAGTGAACTCCCATCGAGGGAATGCTCACAAGTTCAACTTTAGGGCATTTAATGCCATCTTAAGTTCATCTTAAGATGAGCTATGCTCCAAAACTCATATTAAGATGAGCTATCCAGATGAGTTTTGGAGGATAGCTCATCTTAAGATGGTAAATGAAGCATGAAAGCTTCTCTTTGTTACCCAAGAGGGTACAACCGCTATAAAGATGTCTAAGCTTCAAACGTACACGTCACAACTTGAAGCTCTTAGGATGGAGGATGATGGAGAAATATCTTAATTCAATGCCAAGTTGTCAAACTTAGTGAATGTGATGAGGAGTCTAGGTGGGGACATTCCTGAGTCTAAGGTGGTTAGGAAAGTACTTAGGTCCCTCTCCAAAAGGTTTAAGACTAAGGTGACTGCTATAGAAGAAAACAAAGACCTAAAAATCATGAAGCTAGAAGAGTTAATTGGCTCACTTCAAACTTTAGAAGATGCCATTAAGGAACCTAACAACAAGAAAGGCATTGCTTTTAAGGTAAAAGAACCCTCAAAATCAAATGAAGATTCAGATGATGACTTGGCTCTTGTTTCTAAGAGGTTCAAGAAGTTCTTCTAGAGAAATACCAAGGATTACTCCAAGAACAAACAAATGAGAAAGTCGTACATAAGGTACAAAAAAAAAGACTTCTCTAAAAAACCTCCTATTTGCTATGAGTGAAAAGGAATGTGACATATTACTAAGGATTGCGGCAATAAGAAGAATAAGTACAAGTCAAAGGGCAAAGCCATGACTGCACATGGGATGATGAGTCTAAGACTATGGAACATTAGTCCAAAAGTAGTGAGGTAGCTCTCTCATAAGAGATCAAAGCCTTATGACTGTTGGTACTCCCATGAGTTCACTTTTGGAAACAAGTGACTCAAGTAGTGAAGAGGAGGGAGAATACGAAGAAGAGGAGGAGATTTATGATGCACAAGAAACATTTAATTATTTTTTTTATTGCAAAGTGTGAAGTTGGGGAAGAAGAACAGACAACTCAAGAGGGAAGTTATGGAGTTGACTGAAAAATCAAAATCCCTTGAAAACACCATCTCCAATCTTCGACAAGAGTTTTCATCAAAAAGTGATAAGGAGAATGAACTTTGCAAAGAAAACTACTGCTATGTGCCAAGGAGGAAATGAGTCTTAAAATAGTGGAGCTAGAAAAGAAATTCAATGCAACTAAACTATTTTTAGGCTTAGAAAAGGACAATAGGAAGCATGAAAAGAGAAGATTTCTCGAGGACAATCAAATCTTGTCTAACAAAGTTCATGAGCTTAAGGAGAAGCTCAAAAACATTGAAGAGGTTAGGGATGAGTCTCATAGTGATGACTCACTCATCCACAAGTTGGAAGACCAAGTTAAGACTCTAAATGAGAGTAATAAATCTCTTAACTTGACTTGTGCTCAACTCACAAGAAACTCCCTTGATTACCCCAAATAAATCAAGAAGCTTGAAAAAGATAAGAATAAGAACATCTCAATGCTTGCCCAAGGAAATGGAAAGTTTGAGAAGATTCTTACAATGGGTAAAGAGTAAGAGGATATGATAGGACTAGGTTATAATTTTGAGGCCAATGCCTTCTTAACTAAAGGATCTAAGAATGGCTTTGTCAAAGACAAATGATCTACTCAACCACCTCCACAACCTTCGAAGAAAGGAAAGGAATATGTGGAGTCACAAAGAACTTATTAAAGGTCAAACAAGGTTGAGAAGAAAACATCTACCTCATTTAAAGGTAAAGCACCTATGAGTCAAGGTAAAGATTGAGAGAGATCTATGTAACCCCCATCAAGATCCTATGCACAAGTTGTTGGGAGTAGAACTCAATCCAACGAAGCATCTTCCTCTAAAGGAGCTTAAGGGATGAGAAAGCCTTATTCCTATGCCAATGAGACATGAAACAAATTTCAAGCAAACAAGGCTTTCACTTATAGAGGATTCCAAGGGAATGCCTCCACTTCTAGGAAGACTAAGGTATAACCTAGTTAAAATAAAAAACCTAGAAGAGCGCAACAATCCTTCCATAATGAACAAAATAGAAGGACGACAACACAATCTCATGCATCTAGAAGGCCCCTATTCTATTGCTACTACTATGGCTTAGAAGGGCACATTAAGGTGGATTGTAAAAAAAATGAAAAATGACATGAAATCCCAAAGAATCCAATCTAGAAGAATGCAAGGCGGAAAAAATGTTAATAAAAAAAACTATTTTTAAAATGTTGAAAATGAAAACCTTTAAAGAAAGAAGGATTTAACACAACAACAAACTGAAAAAAGCAAATCTCTAAACCCTCTAAGGTTAAGAGAGTATAGGTAAGAAAGGATGACCCGAAGTGTTTGGTCATTTATACCGCATTAAGAGCCGAAAGCTCATCATGGTGTTATCTTGATACTGGGTGTTCTAGACACATGTCCGGTGAAAGAGACTTGTTCATCAAACTTGAGGACACTCCAGGTGGATATGTCACATTTGGTGATGGAAACACCACCAAAATCCTTGGGGTAGGAACCATAGCAGCCCCCAACATTCCACAACTCATCAAGGGTCTCTATGTGCAAGACCTTATACATAACTTGATAAGAATTAACCAAATATGTGATAAAGGCTATAAAGTACAATTTGGTAAAGATAGATGTATGATCAAGGATCACAAGGAATACAACATCCTAGCCGAAGGAGTGAGGACAAGTGACAATTGCTATATCATTGAACCCTATCCTCAACAAGGGGACACCTGTCTTATGACCTAAAAGGATGAAATCAATCTTTGACATAAAAGATTGGGACACCTCAACTTTAGGGATCTTGTAAGACTTAGCAAGAAGGGAATAGTCAAGGATCTTCCCAAGCTAAGCAAGGTTGACAA
>JAOXJP010184578.1:0-12387 GCA_025762735.1 Platanus orientalis
TAATAATTGAAGCATATTTATAAGTGCATTAAAATTCCAAGTATTATAACAAACATCTTAAATTGGAATTTTAATTGAGGGTAAATTAAAAAGAATTTTGAGATATCCTATTCACCCCCTATAGGATAAAACCGGACTTTCAGTGCTCACGGTCTTTATGGGTGGGTTGTTTCCCATAAAGTTCTTATTCTCTCTCTTTAAATCCCCGCCTAGCAACATGGCTGAGTTGATGCTTCGAGCCTAAAAGTACATGCATGTAGAAGATACAATGGCATCAAGGAGAGATTGAGGAATTGAACACTAAGAGCCACTGAAAAGAAGAAGAAACGAACGGTTGAAAATCACCAAAACTAAGTCCTGAATGAGGGCCCCCGCTGACCAAGAGGTAGGACCAAGGGAAAAGGGAATCCTAAATTAGTGAACGCAAGCCTACACTCCCCTCAACTCACCCCTTGAACAAGTCTTTATGTATGTGTGGGATGCCCATCCTTAAAGTGGCACAAAAAGCTCAAGACTCCTCCATAAAAGAGATCCCAAAGGAAATACTGTCGGTTCTATCAAGACCATGGACATAATACAGAGGATTGTTTCAACCTGAAGGAATAAATAGAAGCACTCATCTAGTAGGGCAGATTAAGGCATTTCATAGCAGGTCACCCCCAAACCTTGCCGAGGATTGAAGAAGAGCCTTCGAGTGAGAAGAATCCTGAATCAGAGCCACTTCGAGAGATAAACATCATTGTTGGAGGGTCTGCAGAAGGTGGTGAATCAAATTCTACCCAAAAAGCCCATGCATGAGCGATCAGAGCATCGCAAATAAAATTTTACTGGATGGACAGGCCCAAGAAACTTCCTCACATCAATCAACAAGATATTGCATTCATAGAAGAAGACTTCCATGGGGTGAAACACCCCCATGATGACGCCTTGGTAGTTACATTGGTCATAGCTAACCACCGAACTAGGAGGGTGCTTATAGACAATGGCAGCTCGGCCGATATCTTATACTGGTATGCCTTTAAGCAGATGAGAATCGGAAAAGACAAGCTCTAACCGACGATGACACCTTTGGTAGGGTTCACCAGGGACAAATTGTACCCAGTAGGGGTCATCACGCTCCTAGCAACAATTGGGGTCAGTCCTCGCTATGTAACTAAGGCAATCAATTTCTTAGTCATTGACTATCCCTCCGCATACAATGCTATCATCAGTTGGCCAACATTAAACAAAATGAAAGCTATCACCTCGATATACTACTTGTTGAAGCGTTTTCTAACCGACGAAGGAGTCAGGGAAGTTAGAGGTGATTAGACGATGGCTTGCGAGTGCTACATCATGTCTTTAAAAGGGAAAGAGTCAAAGGAGGCTCTCATCATTGATGACCAGGAGGATAAAGAAGACCCCCATTTGAAGCAAATCAGGCCCGCGGAGGATCTAGAGGAGCGAAGCCTTGACCTTAAGAAGCCGGAACAAGTTGTCTAGGTCAAGCAAAAGCTCCCGAAAGAATTAAAGCTTTGCTTACAGAAACTCACCATTTATAGGGATGTCATCGCATGGACACACACAGATATGCCAGGGATTGACTCGAGGGTGATTACACACAAGCTGAGTGTTGACCCTTCAATGAAACTAGTTAAACAAAAGAAACAAACCTTTACCATCGACAAGAATCAAGCTGTTACAAAGGAGGTGGATAAACTATTAAAGGCAGGATTCATACAGGAAGTCATCTATCCTGACTAGATCACCAACGTGGTATTGGTCAAGAAAAACAATGGTAAGTGGAGGATGTGTGTGGACTTCACCAACCTCAATAAGGCCTACCCAAAAGATAGCTTCCCACTCTTGAGAATAGACACACTGTTTGACTTTACTTCTGGGCATGCCCTACTCAGTTTCATGGATGCATTCTCTAGCTAGAACTAAATAAGGATGGAGAAGTGAGCCAAGAAGAAGACGTCATTCATAACTGACTGAGACACATACTACTACAAGGTCATGCCATTCGTGTTGAATAATGTGGAGACCACTTATCAAAGATTGGTGAACCAAGTGTTTGAGGCACAAATTGGGAGAACTGTGGATGTTTATATGGATGACATGTTGGTGAAAAGTATGGGAGCTGCGAAGCACATAGATGACCTAAAGAAAACTCTCTGCACACTCAAAAGGTTCCCAATGAAGCTCAACCCTGCCAAGTGCGCCTTCAGGGTGTTAGTAGGAAAGTTCCTTGGCTTCATGGTCTCTCATAGGGGCATTGAGGCTAATCCTAAGAAAGTCTGAGCTATATTAGACATGAAGCCACCGTGGACTACTAAAGAAGTGCAATGACTAGCTGGAAGGGTGGCGGCCCTCAATTGATTCATCTCAAGGTTCATACACAAATGCTTCCCCTTATTTCACATTTTGAAGAAAGCATTTGAATGGATGGAAGATGACGACTGATCATTTAGGGAGCTCAAGGAACATATAGCATGTCTACCAAGTCTCGGTCGGACAACATAAGGAGAGGACTTGTACCTTTATTTGGTGGTATCAGGGGTAGCAGTGAGTTCAATTTTGGTTTGAGATGAGTATAATCAAATGCTAGTATATTATGTCAATAGAGCCCTCCACAGAGCAGAATTAAGATATCCACCTTTAGAGAAGTTGGCATACATGCTCGTAACCATGATGAGAAGGCTCAGACCCTATTTCCAGGCTCATCCTGTGGTAGTGATGACCAACCAACCTTTGAGAGCAGTGTTATAGAAACCAAAAATATCGGGAAGAATGATTAAGTGGGCTATGGATTTGGTTGAATTTGACATTAGTTATCTACCAAGGACCGCTATAAAGGGACAAGTACTCACAAATTTTTTGGTAGAATTAACACCCACAAAGTCAAGAGGGAGAGATTTCCTAGAGTTAGAATGGACCCTACACATGGATGGATCATCCACCGCCTCAGCCAGTGGGGCTGGGCTGCTGTTGACTACTCCCGATGGGGTTGAGATTGTTATGTGATTCAACTCTGATTCAAGGAAATAAACAATAAGGTAGAACATGAAGAGCTGATTACCGATCTAAATGGTGCAAGGGAGGCAGGGGTTGGGCACATTGTCATCTACACAGACTCCAAACTGGTTAAAGGGCAAGTGATTGGGGAGAATGAGGCCAAAGAGGACCAGATACAAGAGTATCTGGCTTGGGTGAAGGAACTCAGGTATCAATTTAAAAAGTTTAAGATCAAACACATCCCCAGAAGTTAGAACAAGCATGCAGATCAATTGGCTTGACTGGCATCTGACAATAAGTATGTCATGAGTCTTCGACTGCCAGTAAGTCATCCCATTAGTCCTAGTACGAAAAATGAGATGAACATTTGTGCTTGCATGAACGAGCCCAAAGATGATTGGAGGGCTCCAATCGTGCAATTTCTCAAAGCAGGAGATCTCCCTACAAACTAAGGAGAGGCTAGAAAAGTCAAACTTTAAGCTAGCTAGTATACATTGATAGATGACACCCTCTACAAGTGGAGCTTTGCCATGCCATACTTTAGATGCCTGTTGCCAGCCGAAGCCGATTATGCCATGAGAGAAGTCCACAAAGAGATATGAGGAAACCAATTGGGTAGTCGATCACTAGTTCACAAACTTATTAGAGTAGGGTACTACAAGACAACTATGCAGACAGACTCATAAAACCTTGTTCGGAGGTGCGATAGTTGCCAAAGGTTTGCCAACATCCCCTGACAACCAATGAAAGAACTCATGCCCATCACAGCACCATGGCCCTTCGCTCAATGAGGAATAAACATTGTGGGTCCCCTCCCATTGGCAAAGAGATAGAGGAAGTTCCTTGTTGTGGCTGTCGACTACTTCACCAAGTGGGTTGAGGCCAAGGCACTAGCAACGAACACCGAAAGCAATATACGCATCTTCATTTGGAAGTCTATCACATGCCAGTTTAGAATACCATGGGTAATAATCACAGAAAATGGGAAACAGTTCATCAACAGGCATTTTCAAGAATTTTGTTCTTAGTTAGGCATTAAGAACCACTTTTCCTCCTCGATACACCCCCAGGTAAACGGTTAAGTGGAAGTGATGAAAAGAACTATATTAAAGATAATCAAGACCAGACTAGAGGCATCGAAAGACAATGGGTCAATGAGTTATCGGGGGTCCTGTGGACCTATAGAACCACTCCAAGGAGCCCCATAAGGGAGAGGCCTTTTGCCTTAGCCTTTGGTAGTGAAGCGGTCATACCCATGAAATTCGATGTGACAAGTTTGAGGACTCAAAGATTATAGACTGAGTAGGAAGAGAGAGAGCTACGACTAAGCCAATACCTATTAGAGGAGAACATATATGAAGCCTCCCTCTGGATGGTAGCATATCAATTATGAACGCCGGGGTCCATAGGGAGGCGTTCGATGCCCCCGCTAGCCTGTAGTTTTCAGGCCCACTCTTCGGCACGCGATTCCAGTGCGTGAAAGGTTGCTAACCCTTTTACAGGAGGGTTAGGCTTTACTTGGAGTTGCCATCAACTCAAGGTTAACCAACGGAGTTGGACGTTGGTTCTCCTCTTTGAGGGAGAGGAGACGTCTAGACCAGAAGGTCTAGGGGTTTAACCTCTAATACTGGTCTATATTCCTGAGATTAGGGGTAAGTTGTTTGGTTGCATTTGGGAAAGGTGTTAGGTACCCCAAACACCATCCTTTTTAGGGTGACTTCTCCCATTCACACAAGTTTTAAAGTATGTCAATGCCCATGCTTTATGAATTCTAAGTTAGGTATTTGCTGGATTTTTCTTAGACTTAACGCTTGAATTTATCTTTAACGCTTGAATTTTCAACGCCTGAATTTAATTCAGGGTGAAATTCAGGCATTGGTTCCTAAGAAATTTAGAAACTATCCTTTATATTAACCTATTCTAATTGTAAGAGACCCTTCATGGGTTAGACATTTAGAGGGATGGTGGACCTGTCTAAATTGTTTATTGGTTGGTTCTTTAGGGTTAGGTTCAACCCTGGCATGAAGGGGAGAAAATGGGAGAAGTTGTATTTTTCTATCTTTTAGGCTTAATGTCTGAATTTAATTTAGGGTGAAATTCAGGCGTTGGGAGCTGATTGGATCAACATGTTCATGTGGTTTTTTAGGATGGTTTGGGCGGTTCCAGTATTATGGGACCCTTGAGTTATGTTAGGGGAAGTTTCCTAGGGTTACACTATGGGACATGGTATTTGCCCACTTGGAGATATGATCTCCTAAAGTGGACCATCTGGTCATCTACTTTAGGCCTAATGTCTATTTTTTGTTATGACGCTTGAATGTTCAACACCTGAATTTCATTAAGGAAAAATTCAGGTGTTGGGTGCTATGGTCAGTAAGCAACTTTGGTTTTTGGGCCACACAGGTGGGGCTCAAAGGGGTGGGGTTTCTCCTGGGTCTTTGCATTACACCTAGGATACACACACACTTAACTACTTTTGACAATCATGGTTTTTAACCTAGGATTAATGCCTAAAATTCACTCCAACGCATGAATTTCCTTCTTAATGCCTAGAATAAATTCAGGTGTTGGGAAGAAAAGAAGGGCCCACAGAGGTGCTCACACATAGGATTGAATTTCAGAGGCTACAACAACAAAGCCTAGAGAAGAATTAGGACTCCCTGGGGTGGGTCCCAGATCTCAATGCCTGATCTTACTGTTGACACCTGAATTTTAATTCCATAAAATTCAGGCATTAGTTATTGAGAAAAAATCCAATAGTTGGATTCCTCAAATTTAGGACCCTTAGGGTTTGGAAAAAATTGAAAATTATGCATGATGATAAGAAAAATATATAAGAACAACATATCAAAAATTATGCTTTAGATTATGCATACAAAAATCAAACCAAAAATCATAATATTAAGCTAAACCAGGTCACTAAAGACCCAAATTTTGGGATCTATTTGGGGGGCCATCTCGAGGCCTTCCACAGCTCCTAAAATCATAAAATTAAATCTACTAACAGGCATACATGTCTAGCATAACATACTAAAATTTTACATCTATTAGATTTATAAAAAATTCTACACTAAGGCATGCATAGAAATAAAAGTAAGTAGAGGCTGTTGAGCCTCTACTGTGTAACCTGAATTGAAGCAATGAATTAACACAAATTAGACAACATAATAGCTTGTAAAACTAGCATGTGAACATGTAGATCATGAAATTAAATAGAGTTTAGGCTTACATTGGGTCCAAGTGACCTAAGGTTTGAAGATTCTTCTCTTTCTTATTCTTTTTCTTCCTCTCTCTCTCTCTCTCTCTCTTTTTAGAGTTTTCGGTTGCCAACCTAGTTATGCACGAAATTGGGGTTATTTATAGCCCTAATTAGAAGTAATATGTGGTTAAGGTTCAACCCAAAATGGAGGGTGGGGATTAGTTTATGGGGTTTTGGGTGTAGGGCTAGGATTGGCCTAAAATGGGTGGCTCGGGTTAAAGTAGTTTGTGCTTAGTGACTTGGACGGGGGAGGGGCTGGGATTAATTTAGCTAATCTTAGGTGGAGGGTGAGGATGTTAGTGTGTTAGTTCACTTAGATTGGTGAGGTGGACAAAGGGGTGTGGGAGATGCCATTTGTTAGGTTTCAATTGGTTATAATTTTCAATGAGGGGCATCAAGATGCCAATTGGGGGGACATGGGAGGTACCCTAGGGATTTGAAATTCAGTTCCAAGATCTAAGGGTGAGGGGTGAGGGTGCACATTAGAAGATTCTAACCCAAGGGGTGCCATTTTATCTTTTAAGGAGTTAATGCATTAAATGACATTAATGATGTAAGTTTCAAAAGTCTTAGCTCATTAATGGATATTTATTGCTTTTTGGGTTTTCGAACCCTCTCTCTGCCATCACACCCTACGAGATTTTTGTAAATGTAATGTATTGTAAATTCCATGAACTGTAAAATATATGTATTGTATAGACTAGGACATGAATTGAGTCATGTTAAAGTCTAGGAGGTCCTTGAGTCAAAGCTTCATGGAGATCATCATCAAGTGTCAAGAAAGCCTCAAAAGATCAATTCGGGAGTTGGCAAGTCATCCCGAAGGATTCACGTGCTACTTTGTGCCTTCTTCGGGTAAATCAGGTATTGTGTGGTAGCCTAAGTGAATCTAGGGTCTGATAAGGGTTTTCCAAGGTCTACGGTTTTCAGACCATTGAGGGATGATTCAAAGTCCTCTATAGCATTTCCAAGCCTTTAGAAGGGATTACAGAGAATTTGGATCGATCCAGGATCAAACCACTACGATCCAAATTCTTTGGGTTGATCCAACAACTCTCAGGTTGCAGGATCTGTGTTTTTTTTGCACTTTGATCAATCCAAAGTTGTGGTAACACTGTATAATGGTCTAAACTTTAAAAAATAGTTTCTAATCAATGGCTAAGATCTTTTGACCATTTGGGAAGGTTCTAATCTAATGGGCATAAACCATTTTTGTCTAATAAATAATGAGAAGAACTTAAATGAGCAAGTTGATGGTCATGATAAAAAATCACAAGGCAACATCAACCTTTAAAGAGGTAATTCTTGTTTTTAATTTTTATTAAAATTTATTTAGATCTCTTCTACCGGAGACATCGGGAGAATTAGCACTACTGCCAGAGACACTGGTAGTGTGCACCCAAATCTTTTCTGTCAGAGACACCGGAAGATTAGACCATAGACCACACCCGCCGAAGACACTGGGTGTAGCTTGCTTGGTAAGTAGACTAGAATTTTGTTAATTTTATCCTTGATTGTATTGGCTTCAATCTTAATAAAATTACATATCTCATGTTGAGCTTTTGAAAGTGGATGTAGACCCTTGTGCCGAACCACTATGCATCTAGTGTACATGTGTGATAGCTTATGGTTTGCTTTCTCATTCATCATTTACATTATCAAGCACTATACATATTGAATTAATCTCACTTACAGAATAATTGAATATATTCATATCCATGTGCACAATCACATTGTAATTAAATACTGGGACAATTTAATCGACCAAGTAATAAGTGAATTTGGGGGCAACTTAAAAAGAATTTTCAAATAATCCTATTCACCCCCCTCTATGATTCATACATAGGAATTTCAAATTGATTCGGTGTCTCTGTTTGAGACACCTAAGCTTTACTGGATTGATTCGACACCCCCTGGATGGTTTCTGACTCCCCTGTTTTTTCTGCCATTTTGTCTCAAATTGATTCCCAACCTCTATGGGTCTATGCCAAAGGCATGGAAATGGTCCATTGACCTTTGTAAGGGACTTAAGGTCTCTTTAACCTATGTCTAGCATTGTGCTTACCCTTATATACCTTTACAAAACCTTCATTGAGCTTGATGAAGCTTGAGTCTTCAAGTCTTTGGACCTTGGAAACTTGGGGACAAATCCATCATTGGCTTCAAGTGCTTGGAGCTTGTCTTCCTTCTTGGGAACCAAGATCACTTGATGATTACAGACATGACTAAGATATGAAATGTGCTCATGCCATGCCTAATCTACCACTCCATGTATTTTGTAAACTATGGAATTAACAATTTACATTTACAATCTCCCCCTTTGGCAATTTCATGACAAAATAAGATGAAATACATGCATGGAGTACAATAAATATATACAATGAATTTACAGACTCCATGAAAATGCAAGAGTTATACAATTACACAAATAAGACTAAATGATGTGTCTTGAACTCTTGAATTCTTGAACATTTAAACTCTTGAACTCCCCCTTGATGTGTGTTTGGGCTTTTAGTTCAAGTTCATTGCTTAGATTCTTGGCCTCACAACCTAAAATCACATTTGACAAACAATACCTTAAGCCAATATAATATAGTCAAATGTAAACAAAATATATCCAAGCAAGCATACTCAAGCAAGCATATGAGAGATGCAATAAGAATGATTCATTCATTAGTTTCATTGCATTAGTTTTCACTACATTAGAGAAAATTTAGGTTTAAATTTTCTAATTATCTTCCCCTATATCAATGCTCATATAGCATTCTCTCCCCCTATATCCATGATATCTATCGCATTTTCCTCCCCCTTTTTGTCATGAAATTGGCACATGGAGACAATGGAATCAAATGTATAAGATTTAAACAAAAATGTATCCTCCATTCATATACTAAAATTCCATATATATATATCAAGGATTACAAAATGTGCGGGAGATACAAAAAAAAATGATATCACTCATCCTCATAGTCACTTATCTCCATCCTCATCCTTATCTTTGTCACTCTGTGTTCGTAGATTAAGCGGGACACTGGGATGGTGAGGAAGCTGGGGAGCCATAGCATGCTCCAGTCACTCAACACGAAGCTTAATAATGTTGAGCTTGTCGGCCATCTTCTTTAAATGGCTAATGATGCACCCAGACAACTCCTTGAGACCTCACAAGGTCTCTCACACAAATGTGGGCACCAGGGGTTTGTCCTGTGGGGCAACTAGAGTTGGAGGAGGAGGAGCAGCAGCTATCTCTATGGATGGTAGTGGAGGCATAGCCATAGGTGGGACCTCCGTGTACATGGGAGGTGGTGGTTTTGTAGCCCTAGAAGATCCTCCTTAGGAAGAAGCAGTCTTCCTCTTCTTTGAGTGCGTGCCCTTGTGATGCATTCGACGAATTGTCAACTGGTCAATCTCAACACCCTACTTCAGGGTTATGGCATCCTTGTAGAATCATACCCCACATACCTCTAGAAGGTGTGTAATCATCAAATTGTAAAGTAGCAACCGTGAGGCACTAGAGTTTAGAGCCTCAGAAATGATGACATGGCTTAGAATGGCTGTAATGTCAACCTCCTTCTTGGTAAGGAGGGAATAGATAACATTCACCATCGTGTCGGGCATGTCGTTGTTGTATGTTGTGGAAAATAGGTTGTCGGTGAAAATGAGATTTAACAACCGCACATCGAGAAGGTACTTAGTAGCCTGAAGCTTCTCGAACCATGTCATGCCCTCACGACCAAATAACTCCGAGATAGCTACCTTATTTAGATCCTTGGGAGGGAATGCCACAGCTTGGCCAGTGGGCTTGGCTGTCCCAAGCAAAGTGGATAGCGTGGATGGATCAATATCCATCTGAACTCCATAGATCTCTGTGTGGAAGGTGAAGGCATCGAGGTTGGAGTCATGGAAGTTTGACCAAAACACCTGAACCGCCTCCTCTTGAACCATCCCTTTAATTTTCATAAGGGATTCCCATCCATTAGACATGAGCTCATACCTACAAGTGTGTCGAAGAGGGTCTTCTCGTGGACATGGCGTTCTACCGCTATTAGTTTCTTCAAGAAATAGTGCTTGTATTTTGAGAGACGGGAGGCATCCAGAAATGGCCTATAGTTGATTGGAGGTGGGTGTGAAGGCTTTCGAATTGACATCTTTGAGGTAGCCAGAGCCTTCCCTTTGTCGGCATTCCTTTTTGGTGGAGTCATTGGAATGATGGAATAAGATATTTGACAATGAAAAAATCAAGGGAGAGCCAATGAAGAAGGGTGAACAAGGGAAAATGAGAAGGAATAGAAAATTTTTCCCTTTTTCAATCCAACTGACTGTTCATTTCCTGTTCGAACCGCCGTGTTAGATTGATCTGGCTATGCTGAATGGATCTAGGTAGATTGTTCCGGTGGGATCCGGATGTGCTAAAAAGCTCAAATTTACCTCAATTGATGGGTTTTTTTCCTCTCTACTTCATCATCCTTTAATGTTCAAATCTCACACATTCCAATCGCACTCCTTAAGTGCATGAACCCTTTTTAATCAAGTGGCTTTATAAATATATCGGCCAATTGATTCTCAGTTTCAACAAACTCAAGGATAATCACTCCTACTAGATCTCGAATGAAGTGATGCCTAATGTCTATATTTTTAGTACGAGAATGTTGACCAGGGTTCTTTAAGATTTGAATAGCACTCTTGTTGTCTATAAGAAATTTCATCACTGATTACTCAAGACCATAGTTTTTCATCATTTGCTTCATCCATAAAAGCTGAGTGCATCCACTTCTTGCTGTAATGTAGCCAGCTTCAACAGTTGACAAAGTTATAGAGTTCTATTTCTTGTTGTGCCAAGATACGAGGCAGTTTCTAACATAAAAGCACCCTCCACTTGTGTTTTTCTTGTCATCTACATTTATGGCCCAGTCTGCATCTGAGTAACCGGCTATGACACTATTGGTATCAAATGGATACCATAGTCCATAATTTAGAGTTCCATAAATGTATCTAATAATTCTTTTTGTGTCTTTGAGGTGCGACTCTTTTGGAGCAACTTGGTGTCTTGCACAAACACCAACACCAAATGATATGTCTAGTCTACTCGTAGTGAGGTAGAGAAGACTACTTATCATGCTCCTACACATCTTAGTGTCTACATCTTTACCCTTTGCATCTTTATTTACTTTTTCACTAGTGCTGATGGGGGTGTGAAGAGGTTTGGATTTGGTCATTTCAAACTTAGACATTAAGTCATTGGAAAATTTGGATTGGTTTACAAATATTCCATCTTTGGTTTTCCTAATTTGAAGTCTTAGAAAAAACTTCAATTCCCCTTCCATACTCATTTCAAATTTTCTCTTCATGGTGTGAGCGAACTCATGTGCCATATCTTCTCACGTGGCACTAAATATTATGTTATCCACATAAATTTGAGCTGAGTATGAAGTCATCCTTCTTTATTTATATTGTTTTGTCAACACTCCTCCTTGCGAATTGATTTTCAAGAAGAAATTTTGTTAGCCTCTCATACCAAGCTTTTAGGGCTTGTTTGAGACCATATAGTGCATTTTTAAGCTTATACACGTGATTAGGCTTATAAAGGTCTATGAACCCTTCTGGTTGCTCCACATAAACTTCTTCTTGAAGCACACCATTCAAGAAGGCACTCTTGAAGTCCATTTGAAATACCTTAAATTTCAAATGACATGCGATGGATAGAAGGGTTTTAATTGATTTTAGCCTTGCTACGGGAGCAAAGGTCTCTTCAAAATCAATTCCTTCCATTTGAGCATATCATTTAGCAACTAATCTTGCTTTGTTTTGTATTATGGTCCATGCTCATCCATCTTATTTTTGAAGATCCATTTGATACCAATTGTGTTTTTGTCATTGGGTTTTTCCACAAGGTACCAAACATCATCGGATCAGTAAGAGCTTCCTTTACTTTTCTAGGCTTAATTTTGGATGTAAAACAAATGTGATTGATAATATTTTCATTTGTTTCCTTGTTTTAACACCTTCTTTAGGACCTCCAATTATGTCTTTTGATGAGTGACCTTTGACTAGTCTCTTTTCCTTGAGATGACTCATATCATCATCATTTGTTTCCTCGGACTCACTCCCAGAGTCATAAGAGGGAACATCTTAGG
>JAOXJP010184589.1:0-12387 GCA_025762735.1 Platanus orientalis
CTGTCACATCACCCCCAAAAAGTGAAATGATACTTCCCCTCTGTCTTGTCTCATGACGTCTCACAAAGAGGGTCGGCACAGGTGATATTCCCCCGGTGAGTCACTTAGTAAAGGGATGACTTTTTTGGTTGGTTGGTTGTTAACTTAGCGAAGAGAAGCTAAGAGAAGCTATTTCACTTTTCGGAGCTGTCACATCACCCCCAAAAAGTAAAATGATACTTCCCCTCTGTCTTGTCTCACGACGTCTCACAAAGAGGGTCGGCACAGGTGATATTCCCCCGTAACAGTAACAATCTTGAGCATAAGTATATCCTTTCATCCACGTGTTCAACACATGTAATCTTGCAGCATAAGAGTAAGTCTGTAGAAAGCCATGTTGAATCACACCGCTGGAGCATACTACATTAACAAAATAACAATGGGTTTTTTGTCCTTGGATTTTTGGTCATGCCGACGCTCATGTGCTTGAGCTGATTATTGAGGAATTGTGAGCCCAGAAAGTTTCTACATAGTGGCCACTGGTGCCATAAATTTTCAAAGGATGCAAATGTCCTGTCCAAGATACCAGGGGACGTCATATGGAATAAAATGGGTGGAAATTTGAAATTTCATCTAACCCCTCTGCCCATTTTATTCCATGTGAAGTCCCCTGGTGTGTCCTTGGACACCAAATACTGTACGGAACATTTAGTTCTATTTTGAAAAAGGATCTCCTATGCCTAAATCTGTCTGTCCCCATGTCTTGACAACTGCCTTGGATTTGGTGAGACCCTTAAAGTGAACCTAAGGTGAGAATGACATTATCAGCGCCGAAAAAAAGTGATTTTCAGTTTTTGTGGAATGCTTTCACTTTTTGGTGCTGATGTGGTGGCACCTATTGTTATTCTCGCCTTAGGCACACTTTAGGTGGTCTCACCAAATTCAAAGCTGGCAACACCATTGGTAGGTGATTTTTTTTTTATTTGGTGCTTCTTTTTAGGTATCTACTTTTTCATTTGGACTTTTTTTTTTTTTTTTTTTTTACAGTTTTCATTAATTATATATAATAAAAATGTGATTCAATTGATCAAGGTTAGTGTTTGACACTATCCTTAAGACATATTTCGCCCCTCGTAATGGTACTTACAAACTTCTTGGACATCTGCTTCCTAGGATACAATGATCAAATACACATAAAAAAACACTACAATCTCTGTACAAAGCGAACCAAAACTGTGTTTTCCTCTCTTACATAGATGTTATGATGCTTAATATTTCGGATACTTGAAATGCAAAAGAGATAAAAAAAATTATAGACTATTCGAAAATAGTCATAAAGGCATAGAATTTCTCAACTTATAATTATTCGGAATAAACATGAGTGTAAAAAGATGTGAACGAATAAACACATCTATGTTTGTTTGAAACAGACATGAGATAAAAGAGCAATTAAACGGTCATATTGTGATTGTTCAGTTAGGAATAGTCACAAGGGTAAAAGGATAAAATGCGCAAATGAATAGACATGCTAACAGTTTAAATGTTTGGGAAGAAAGATAATAATAATAGTAATAAATTATTTTTCTCATTGACCGCCCACGCCCAACCCAACCCAACTCAACCCGGCCTGGTTTGGTGCACACGCGTGTTTGCGTTTGGGCTTGGCCCATGTTGGGTAGGTCCTTCCCCTTCCATAATACCGTAGTGTCCCTTGTGACCCAAATGTATTTCTAATGAAGATATATATAAACCTTCAAAGTTTTATGGGTTAACCAATGTGGGATTATTCAAGTTTTACACCCTTTAACCAGTGCTCAACTAGGCACTTTTGAAGATAATTTCTCATTCACCCATTAACGGTTTTGAGTAACCAACTATATAGCATCATTCTTCTCATAGAGGTGAACACAACCCTATGTGGACCCGCATCAAATATCTTGTGGGTCTTATTTTTATTTTGGCTCAAAGATGACCAAACAATCATGGTACACAACCGTTTCTAACAATTCCCTATATAAATGAAATTGGTTGATAACAATGCAATTGAAAATGTAGATACAGGCACATAGAGTATTTTTGAAAAATTGTTATATATGGAGTTGTAGCTTGTGGCTTTGAACCTTCTTTTGTAAAATACTATCGAATTTACTAGTTAACCAGTGAACATAATGTTTTAAACTGTTTAGCCGTTTGTGTAAATCAAGACAATAAAATTCACACAACTTCTTCCTGGACATAGTTGATTCTCACGATTGTATTCATTTTGGCACTAAACAACACATAGATTTCATGAATGTTTTAGATAATTTAGTCTTATAATTCCCATAGAAGTGGCCCCTTCACACTCATATAAGTAATTCATATTAAGAGTATCTTGTTATACTCTACTTAGATTTCCAAGGTATAAGAATTATTAAAAGCATAGCTTACCTTAATCTTCACTGCAGGTATCACTATTTCATTATAGAAGTGGGTAGAAGAAGTTTTCTCCGTAGTGATAATACTAAGTCTCACTCAAATCAATTGTCCATTTGAACCTAGATCTTGGGATCTCTAGTCAGTTAGGTAGGGTTACCATTATGGCGACTTTTAAGACATTGGCTTTAAACCCATTCCCCTCGATAAGCAGTTTACTTGATCTCTAGCCAAACCTTTAGTTAACGGATCCACAATATTATCTTTTGATTTTATGTATTAATGGAAATAATTTCATGTAAGATCAACTGTTTTACGGTATTGTATCTATGACGAATATGTCAAGACTCACCATTATACATATGACTTTATGCCCTACCAATTGCTAATTGGTTGTCACAATGTATACAGATAGTAAGCATAGGTTTTGACCACATTGGAATATCTTCTAAGAAATGATGAAGCCACTCAACTTCTTCTCTTATTTAATCCAAAACGATAAATTCATATTCCATTATTGACCTAGTAATACAAGTTTGTATGGATGATTTCCAAGATACAGCTACACCACCAAGTGTAAATACATATCTACTTGTGGATTTATGTCATTTGAATCAAATATCCAGTTCACATCATTGTACCCTTCAAGTACAGTTGGATATTTGGTGTAATGCAATCCATAGTTTATGATGTATCTCAAATACCTTAGTACCCTAACTAATGCCTTTCAGTAGTCTTCCCTTGGGTTAATTATATATCTACTCAAATTACTGACAACGTATACTATGTCTGATTGAGTGTAGTACATTATGTATATTTGTCAGCACCCAAATTTTGACTTGGGCTAATTAATGAAATCAAATGGGTTCATTACAACAATGGATAGTATCAAACTCTAGACACCCTTGGTTTAAGAAAGATAGGCCAAAAACCTGGCACCCCCTGAACCCTTGACACTAAGATTAAATATGGACTCTAGGTGGTCAAATGTCTCCAATGGATACTCTAGCCATAAAATGCAATGTTAATGTTAAAACCTTACTCAATGATTAGTCAAACTAAACCCTAATTTCTTCATAAAACACCCTAGGACTACAAGGGCCCAAATTTCAGTCTATTAACCTGTCTTCTCACATTGAAGCATCAAAGGCTAGCAAATTACCATGTTGCCCTTATACCCTCAAAATATTTTAAATTTCAGTCTATCAGACCCATTTTCTCCAAAATTCTCCAGCTTTCATAAGTCTTCCTACATTGAAGCATCATAGGCTGAAAATTATCATTTTACCCTCATATTCTCAAAATTAGACCCTCAATGAATCCTAAGAACTTCTCCCGTTACCCAAATGACCCCAAATCAGATCCTACACTCTCTAGTCATGATTATATTAAAAAAGTTATCTAACAAAATGGAATTTCCAAAGACCTTCAAAATCTCAATTACCCTCAAACACCTAGATATTCTGGTTTGTATGGGACACTTGGTAAGCCCTTAATTTTTCTCTTGATGTCTGTATACAGAAAAGTCAATGGCATTGTTTAGTTCTTGTCACATCTTCAAAAGACTCTTACCTAGGCCAGGACCATCAAGAGACTCAACAATGCCCCAATTATCCCAATTTCTTTCAATTAAATCTAAACCACTTATATCTGTATTCAACACTCGATGAACCCCTAAAAGCTCTCTCGGAACCCAAATCCTTTACAATCAGGCTTTTTTTCTTAGATTTTTCCATATCTTCAAAAAAAAAAAAAAAAACCTTCTAATAGTCTGGACCATTTACAAACTCAACACAGCCCAATTACTCATTTTCTTATAAATTCAGGCTATGTTTTTCTATCAAGTGACCCTCCTTCGGAAACCTCCCAACAATTCTCCAAAAATTTGATTGACAGTCTGTCAGATCTTGTATTCTTGAGACTCTAGGACCTACAATATCCTGTGACCTGTAATTTTTCCACATGTGACTCAGCAAAAACCAGTCTTGATTCTGCTGAGGTTTTGGATTTGGATAAATCAAGGTTTTGAATGTAGATTTTGACTCGAGTATTGGTTTTGCGAATAGTCTAAATCTGTATCACACAAAATTCAAAGACTACCTTTTATATAAAGACCTTGATATTCAATTTTACCATTTTACCCCTGCTATATGGGTGCAAGACATTTTGGAGCCATTTGGACTTAATTTTGACCTACTTACACTCATCTGAATTCAATTCAGGTAGTTGCATTATGACCGGAGCATCCGAGAGGTTCGAAAAGCACAAAGGATTCAAAACTTTATGAGCTACAGAGTCCAAAAAGTACATACAAACAGTAAGGGATCAAAATCCAAAAAAAACATCATTGTTTTTTCAATATTTTGAAAAATCAATCATTAAGCTTTCCAAAAAATCTTTAAAGCAACTTTAAGTTAGGGCCTTTGATTTAGCATCAACTCAAAGTGGCTATGATGAAAGGACATGATTAATTCCCCTAAAACCATAACCCATCATCCACCACAAAACCCATCCAAACGCTTGGTTTTCCACCTCCACCCTTTATTCTTCCCCCACTTGCCACATGGCATGCATCTAACCCACTTTCTTTTTGTAGCCAATAAAAGGAGGCTACCTCAAATCACATGTGTGTGGCTAAGGTGCCTCTGCACATCCCCATTTGAATGGCCCCTTCCCCACCATAAACTACTTGTGAGTGTCACTTGTCATGCCCATCACCTACATGCTATGGTCATCACCCCCATCTTACCATCCATACCTCCCCCCACCTATAAATACCCCCTATTCGGCTAGCCAAAGGAGAGAGAATGAAAAAAAGAGAGAAAATAATCCAAGAAAAAAAGAAAAAAGAAAGAAAGAAAAGAGAGAAAGAAAGAGGGAAAAAGAGAAAGAAAGAGGAAGGAAGACCTTACTCTAGAGGCTGGTACACCATCCCCTTTCATGTTCAAATTCTAGTAATAAATACCTCCTCATGCTGCTGTAATGGACCCATTAAAACCTATTGAAAGCCCCTAATAGTGCGACATAGGGGAGACAAGCTTATCTCCCCCCTCTAATGTCTTTTTTTGAACAAGTAAAGGTGCAGAAGGCATACCTCCTTCAATTGGAAGATTTATGACTTCAAATTTTTATGGTAAGTCACTATCATGGTGACTTACCTGCCCAACAATTTTAATAGGCAAATGATACCATTTGAACCCTAAAATGGACCCCACTTACTCACAGTTTTGAAGTGTTTTTACACTTCACTGCTTGGGGTAACTAGGGTATCCGAATTTTAATTTATATTGTCTTTATTATTTCTATTAAATTCTTTCTTTGTTCATTAGGTAGTTCATTTATATGCTCTAATTAATTTTTATGTTTCATTTCGTTTAGTCTTTGTTATTTTACTAGATTTATTTCAAAATTATTTTTCTATTGATTCAATTTTGTCATCTTTCTTGTAAACTAAATATCTCTTTCCTTACATGTTATTTTGATGTATGTTTTCTATAGTAGGTTTATAAGATTGTTAAAAGTATACATGTCTAATGGGTGTAGCCCCTAAAATGGACCTCACAACTCATGGACCCCATTGGTCTATGTAGATTTTTCTTAAACCCACTGACACTAAAAAAATTAAAAAAGGGGTTTATGTTCATCAATTTGGCTTGGGATTTTTCATAGGGTTTCTTAAGACATTTACCCAACTCCCTGAAAATTTCAGGGTTGCCCAAATAGGCCAAAGAACAAGCTATCGGATTTTCATCTAGAGCCATGCGCTTGAATTTTCCATATGCCTTAAAATTCAGGTGTACTACCTAAATTCAAACGTATGACTTGTAAACCCAATATGGACATTTTCTTCTTTAGACAAAAGGTCCACAAACTTCTAGGGACTTGAAAATTCATTTAGGAGACTTGTCAAGCCATGCCCCCTCTCTAAAATTCCAAATGGGACCCATTTATGCCCAGATGCCTGAATTTTTCTTTTTGAAAAAATTCAAGCGTACTGCCTAAATCCAAGCATATGACCTGTAAACCCAATATGTCTATTTTCTTCTTTAAACAAAAGGTCCACAAACTTCTAGGGACCTAAAAAATTCATTTAGGAAACTTCTCAAGCCATGCCCCCTCTCTAGAATTTCAAGTGGGACCCATTTATGCCCATACGCCTGAATTTTCCTTTTTGAAAAAATCCAGGCGTACTACATAAATTCAGGCATATGACCTGTAAAATCCATATATTTATTTTCTTTTCTAAACAGAGGGCCCACAAACTTTCAGGGACCTAGAAATTCATTTAAGAGACTTGTCAAACCATGCCCCCTCTCTAGAATTCCAGGTGGGACCCATTTACACCCATACGCCTTAAATTCAAACGTGGATATTGGAAAATTCTCAATTTTCATTCTCTAGAAAATAGAGGATAGGTTAAGACTCCTACACTTCCAAAACAATACAAAACTCATCTTCAAGTCTCTAGGATCCTAGACAAACCTCTATACATAGACTAAGCCTGTTGTGGGGCATTTTTAAGCCCTACACCTAAATTTTACCAAAAATAAAATTTAGTCATATTGCATAAAATTCAGGCGTACTGACTAAAAGTTTAGGCATATAAACAAAAATTGATCAAAAATCACACTCATTCATTCTTTCTTATTGTTAATTAAACATTACTAGGTTAAAAGAGTCATCCTAAAAATGTAGGTAATTAGGGTACCTAACACATTTCCCAATTACAACCAAATAGCTTACTTAAATCTCTTAAAAAAACATATTAGATCAAGAATCAATCCCTAGACCCATGGGTCTAGCCCGGGCCATAAAACCCATAATCCTCCTTTCTCTTGAAAAGGAGGCAGACATTTAATCTCATCTATAAAAACCCGAGTTGGTAGCGACTCCAAACCAAGCTCTGGCATACCTATTATCTAGGCCACTATATAGCACAAAGTGGGTGGACCGCCCGCATTCGACAGTTCTGCGATGCCCACAATATTAAACTACCTATTATTCGAGAATACTCTAATGGAGATATGCCCTTGCCTTTGTTTTTAGCTAGATGAATATTTACATCTACAGGTGTTCTTCTTACAAGATTACTATCTTAAGTTTTGAATTTTTCAAATACTTTGTCAATATATTGAGATTGAAACAAAACAAGTCCTTCAGATGTTCTAGTAATCTTTATTCTTAGTATCGCATCTGCAACACCTAAATCTTTCATGTCAAATTTGTTAGTTAACATCATTTTTGTAGCTTTAATAATATCATTATTGTTACCTATAATGAGCATATCATCAGCATAGAGATATACAATGATATGATTATTTGTGGTATCTTTAACATATATATATTTGTTACATTCCTTACTTATAAATCCATTTGACATCATTATATTGTCAAAATTTTCATGACATTGCTTTGGAGCTTGCTTTAATCCATAAAGTGATTTAACATGTCTATACACTTTCTTTGCTTGTTCAAAAACAATGAACCCTTCTAGTTGCTTTATATAAATTTTTTCATTCAATTCACCATATAAGAATGTCATTTTAACATCCATTTGATGTATCTCTAGATTATGTAATGTTGCAATAGTTATTGACATACGAATGAATGTTATTCTTATAACCGGTGAATATATATCAAAATAATCTACACATTTCTTTTGCTTGTAGCTCTTGTAAGGTGCCATTATTCAAGGGATCGGCCAAGTTATTACTTGACCATACAATCAATCATGATAACTCCTAAATTGAACAATCCAACCACATACCAATGCCTAAGTCCAATGTACGTAAACTTACCAATTTACATTTTATTGTATACATGTGATAGTGTAGATTTACTATCACAATGCAAATATATTAGTGGCATTGGTCTAGGCCAACATGGAATTTCCAAAATAAATTCATCAACCACTTCGATTCTTTGCCTCCAGTTGCAAATGCCATAAATTCAGACTCTTCAATGTAGAGTGAATTATTTAAGTTTATTTCTTAGACCTCCAAGAAATTGCAACTCCTCCAAAAGTATATATTCATACACTATTAAGCTTCAAATTCTCTGATTCAAAATTCCAACAAGTATCACTATATCCTTTCAAAATAAGAGGATACCTAATAAATCAATACAAAGTTTTTTTCAAGTATTTGTATACTTGGTAACAACATTTCTATGCAAATGACTAGATTTATAAGTGAACTTAATTTTTAAAACATATAAAAAAAACTATGTTTGATCTAGTACAACATGGCAAACTTGGCATAAAAAATTTAAAAAAAAATTATTTTCCTTGTTATCTAGCAATTTTAGATACACACTCCCACATTTCTAATCTTCAAATTATTTGATTCCAAATTTATTTTAGAACTAGTGTATTAGCCATGTTTATAATTTCCTTAACATTGCAAATGCATAATTAAACTCATACCAAAAATGTTCTGACAAAGATGTCATCTTCCAAATTGGTACAAGAAAAGATAAATATGCAAGATTCCAATTCTAACATGTCTTACCAAGCACATCATATTTAAGATTGTAGAAATTAAACATTCAAAAATGGCACCTATTGGATATGTCATGAATTAAATAATAGAACATAAAATAGAGATAACTTATTCACCTCATAATGCACAAAGAATAAAGTATAAAATATAAATTGGATGATTTAATATGACATAAAACAAAAAATCATTCACAGAATACACAAAGAATAAAGTATACAAAAGGAAATATGTCTTAAGATTGTTAATCATATAAAATAGAAATGTGATTTTGTAAACAATATGTATTTATTTCATATAACTAAAAGACTTAAAAATAAAATTAATAGAAACGACTTGCAAACCAAATGATTTGAAAAATCAGAAACTACAATTGATCAAAGCTAGTGTTTGACACTATGTTCTTAAGACAAATTTAATCCCTGGTAATGGTGTTTACGAATTTTTTAGATGTCCGCCTTCTATGATACAATGATCGAATACACATAGAAGAAGCACTATACTATGTGTGTCTAGTAAACCAAAACTATGTTTTTCTCTCTCTTACACAAATGTTATTATGCTTAATATTTTGAATACTTAAAATGCAAGAGAAACGGAATATTTATGGACCATTCATGACTGTTCGCAACAATCGTAGAGGCACAGAATTTTTCAACTTATGATTGTTCGAAACAAACACGAATGCAAAAAGATGTAAATGAATAAACACATCTATGTATGTTCGAAACACACACAAGAGTAAAAGGGGAAATTAAACAATCATAGTATGATTGTTCAGTTCGGAATAGTCACAAAGGTAAAAGGGTAAAATGTGTAAATAAATAGACACACTCACAGATAAAACGTTTAAGGAGAAAGAAAACATTAATAATAATGAATTATTTTTCTTATAGACCGCCCACGCCCATTCCGGTTCGGTTCAATGCGATGCACGTGTGTATTTGGGCTTGGCCCATGTTGGCTAGGTCCTCCCCCTTCCACAAAAGTGTGGTGCCCTTGGGGCCCAAATTTATTTCCAATGAAGATGTGTATTGACATTCAAAGTTGTATGGTTTAACCAATGTGGGACTATTTAAGTTTTGCACCCTTTAACATGTGTTCAACAAAGCATTTTTGGAGACAATTTCTCATTCACCCATTAATGGTTTTGAGCAACCAACTATATGACATTATTCTTCTCATAGAAGTGAACACTACCCCATGTGGACCTGCCTCAAACGTCTTGTGGATCCCACTTTTATTTTAGCTCAAATATGACCAAACAGTCATGTTTCAAAACAGTGTCTTAATAATTTTATCAGAGGACAAATGTCATATCCAAGATCTTATATGGAATAAAATAGGTGGGACTAAAAAATTTCATCAAAGTCCCGCGCATTTTATTTCGTCCAATGTCCCATTCCTTGGTGTTGTATTTTTTTTTTTTTAGTAAATAAGAAACTTCATTAAACAGCAAAAGGACCCCCAATGGGTGGAACATCAGCATGGAGGGCCTCCTCCAGTCATGAAGGCTAAAGGGGGATGTTATCCTCTGTGACACATGAATATTTATGTCAGGGCTGGAGCCACCATTTGTGAGGCACTGTGTGATATCAAGTACTGACAAAAGTGTATGGGCTGTTAGTACCTGACACCACATGGCACCTCATGAATCACCAGCCCCGATGTAAATATTCACTTCGCAGGGGATATCAACCCGGCTAAAGGCGAGTCCAACAACATCTAGGGATGGACGAAAATAAACCTGGTTAACCAACAAGTGCCCAACGTTTACCAGTCTGCCTGATGAAAAGACCTGCGATGGGAATAAAAGAGCCAATTTTTTACGGAGTGAAACATGGGAGGTGGGACCCATGCACTTTTAGTTGGTTACCCCACAAAAAAGTGCATGGGTCCCACCCCTCATGTTTTCAAAAAGTGCATGGATCCCACCCTTTCTGTTTCACGCGGTAAAAAATCGGCTCATGTCGCAGTCGCAAGTGATACCAACCCCTAATGAAAGGGAAAACATGTTCAAAGGACTTGGACACCTACTATTTTGGATGTTTTTAACCTCCAACACACCACATGTCAGCTTCTATTCATTATAGACTCACAGAACATTTGCTTCCTAACCCATACAACCCACCTTTTGTGTGTGAGGACATGGTGGGACAGTCATAACATACCGCATGTCAGCTAATAGTTCATCACAGGCTGACAGAACATTTGTTTCCTAATCTATACACCCCACCCTTTGTGTGTGGGGACATGGTAGGACAAAAAAATTGGGTGTAGGAGATCATTTCCCTAAATTTTAAGGGTGTCAATTGGGCCGGGCTAGCCTAAAGCTTGACATGTCTAGCCCAAAAAATAGTTGGGTTGGGCTGAGTTTGGGCCCAAATTTCAGGCCTAAAGTTTTATTCGGGCTGAGTTTGGACAAAATCATTTTCAGCCTGAACTCAGCCCATCCCAACCCGAAGTAGTAATCAAATATAATCTGATCCGGCCCGAAATAGGTATAAAATATGGTTTGGTCCGGTCTGGTCCAAAATTGATATAGCTTAGCCCAACACATATAAGACAGTTTTGGGTCCATTATAAGTCCAAATTTAACTAATTATGCATATTTTCAAAGTATTAGAGATAATAAAAAGTCATTATCAATCCAAATTTTAATATAAACTTTAATAATCAATTTTTTTTAAATGAGCTTTAAGTTTGGATTTGGCCAAACTCAGCCTAAAGCCCATAATTTTAGAACAAGTTGAATTTGAATTGACTACCTTGGGCCAAGTTCGGGCTCAAGCTGAGTTCAAGCCCAAAATATAACTAAGTTCAAGCAAATCTCAGCCCAGCCCAATTGATAGCCCTATTAAATTTTAGTCAAATGGTACTCACGGTGTTGTAAAGGAAAACCTCCTTTTTTAGCATATGTTCAAATTAAAAATTGAAATTCCAATGTTTTGAAAGGGAAAAGTCAAATAAAAGTTGAGTAGAAGGGAATGCAGATTGTGTACAGTAGTACAGTTGGAAATGGGAATAACGGTGGTGAGACGACACGGTAAGACATACAAAATCCTAGACAAAACATTTGCTCCCATCCAAAAACCCTCTATAGTCCGAACTGGCTTATGACAACCATAAACATGGGTATGATTTGACTGAAATTTGAAATTTAAAACTTAAGGCTGAAAAACCACCCATATTTGTGACTTTGCACGTTCATACTGTAGAGGAATCATGTGACCAATGAAATCTTTTTAACTTATATTCTCAACCTATAATGTAATAATGCACATGTTAGTTTCTGTATTGTTATTTCAGTATTCTACATACATGTGCACTCTACTATAAGGAACGAAAATTACTTAAATAGAATAAACGAAACACTTACTTGATTCGGATGATGTAACTTCACTTGATTCGGATGATGTGACTTCACTTGATTCGGATGATGTAGATCAAGGCTAGTGTTAGACACTATGTCCTTAAGACAGATTCGTCCCTCGCA